>BLKR01015582.1:33697-62171 GCA_011170035.1 Teleogryllus occipitalis
GGGAGCGTCGGCGGGGAGCGTCGGCGGGACAGCGGGGGCGAGACAGCGGAGGACAGAGCGGGGACGGGACAGCGGGGGCGGGTAGGAGTGGAGACATGGCGGCAGGCACAGGTTGGGAACAGTGCTGGACAGACTGACGGGCAGAATGGCGGAGAGCAGACAGTGAATAGGTTGACAATGTGCCGGGCAGCGGGAAGAGGGAGGGGCGAGACGACGGATGGGAAGAGTGGTGAGCAGTGTGGCGGGCAGGGTGGCGGGCAGCGTGGCGGGCGTGGTGGCGGGCGGGTGGCGGGCGGAGTGGTGGGCGGGGGCGGCGGCGGAAGTGGCGTGTACGGGCCGACGGCAGAGTGGCGGGGAGAGTGGCGGGCAGATGGCGGGCAGAGTGGCGGGCAGAGTGGCGGGCAGAGTGGCGGGCAAAGTGGCGGGCAGAGTGGCGGGCAGAGTGGCGGGCAGAGTGGCGGGCAGGGTGGCGGGCAGGGTGGGCAGGGTGGCGGGCAGGGTGGCGGGCAGGGTGGCGAGCAGGGTGGCGTGCAGGGTGGCGGGCAGAGTGGCGGGCAGAGTGGCGGGCAGAGTGGCGAGCAGAGTGGCGAGCAGTGGCGGGCAGTGTGGCGAGCAGAGTGGCGGGCACAGTGGCGGGCAGAATGGAGAGCAGAGTGGAGAGCAGAGTGGCGAGCAGAGGGGCGAGCAGAGTGGCGGGCAGTGGCGGCCGGCGCTGCGACGCGGTCGTCCGCTGTTCGGTGCCCCGTGCGCTGCAAATTGGCGGTCGCGGCCGCCGGCCGTCTCTTGGCCAAGCGCAGGGAAGCCACGCGATGCTAGGCAATGCGCGCGTCCTGAACTTCCAGACGACGTTTGCTCCTTTCCTATTGGTCACTGCACGACACGCGGTCTCCTCAGAACCTTGCCCTTGCTGCTGCGATCCCTGGTTTCGCGCCTGGTAGAAGTCCGCAACTGAAAATCGAATGTCCACCCGTAATCTTCGGAATATTGTGGGAAGCGGTAAGAAAATGTTGCAGGTGGATTGTACATTCAAGAAAACATCTCATACTTCGAAAATAAGTGAATTCATATTTTTTAATTGCCTATATTCAAGTTTTAATCCCAAATTGGCAATTGTTATTTTTAGAATTATCATTTTATACAAAATATTAATTCAATCTGTGATCACATTTTGCTGTACACCTGTTTTGGTAGGATTAAACCTGAGATACAATCTTAAAGAATTAGAATAAAGTAGATGTCTGCAAAAAAATATATGCAAAGCTTAGTTTTAAAGGGCGAAAGATGCCTAAATTTGTAAGAAATTGCTTTATGTGATGACTATCTATAAAATACAATTTCCCATAGATTTTCAGAAATATACCAGGATGAATATTTTAAATAAAGGCGTTAATTTCATTTAAGGCAGAAGGTGTGCCTTTATTACGTGAAAAAATTGATTTCCCATTAGTAAGTGATAAATGAAAAATTGCGTAACGAGCAGATAAATATTACAAAATTCTCTTAAACTTTAAAAAGTGAATCGGTTTTTTCATTGCGTTTTTGCATTATATTTTTTTAATGTTTGCTGAATGCTATGACATCATTGTTAAAAAAATGAACTAAAATTCCATGTAATTTGAAAATTGAGAGTGAAAATTTATTTATCAAAATCAAAATAAATAATTGTGTAATAAAATTATTCTTATAAAATTAATTTCAATCGTATATGCTTTCGACAATGGTGTTTTTGTTGCGGAGAATTTATATTTAATATGCAACAACATGACCAATGTATTGATAATCACAATATTTGTGAAGCTAAAAAAATTAGTTATTGGAGTAAGTAATTATTCATAAGTCAATATTTTATCTTTACAAATTATGTTAATTGTTTCTGTGCCTTTTTTGACCTCGCCATAAAAATTAAGAATCTCTGTTTAAGAAATCAAAATTTAACTCAGACGAGAAAATAACTACCGCAGCATATTATATCTGTTAGACATGAAAATGTCTTGTTCCGGACAAATGTCTTAAGGGAAATGAAATGTTGATGTACAACGCACGCACATCAAGTAAGCGCAAAGATAAATTGTATTGCTTCATGTAGTGACAGCAAGGCGAGTTATTTCCCGTTCCCGGAAATGTGAATGTATATTTACCTCGCTTTTAATGCACGTATTACAGAGTCAATTTAAAAAGTCAAGTAATGCCATGTTCCCTCACTTTTTTCTAGTAACGTATGCATTAAAATGAAAGATAAAACGCACAAGAAGTGAATATAAGAAATGTGTATGTGCCTTTCCCTTAATTGAAATTTTTACGACATATGAAGTCCAACACTCATGAAAATGACTGCCTTCCTCTAAACAACGCTACAACCAAAGGAACTTCAAACCCGCTGACGCCGTGTGTCGGTAGGCGGTTTTAATTGACCTGTCGTGAGCACGCAGGAGGAAAAGGGGCGTATAATCAAACGTTATCTGTTGCTGCTATCCAAACCGGCAGTCCTACTTCGTGGCTTTTCTTACAATGTCGACGCCTCAGCAGAGTTTTAGGGGGCGGCGGGCCACAGTGGGCAGAAACAGTGGTGGAGCCCGGGCAAGGCTGGGCCAAATAGAACACCCCCTATCAAAATTATGTCATCAGAAATTGAAAACAAACAAAAAATAATGTATACTGTGACATACCGATATGTCATATGAAAATAAACATATATTTGTAGACTATATGGTGGAAAATGCATTAAGAGGTGGCTGGATGCCGAAAGTAGAAAATTTGGGATTGGGCGAAGAAGTTTAGACGATCGAAAGGTCAGCTACACCAAAATATAACGAACGCATGGATTGGCTGGGTGAGAGAAGGACGGTCAAATGTTATGAAAAAAAGAAGGTAGTTTAATATGAAGTCTTCGAGGGGTGAATCATGCAGGAAGATTTCATTTCTGACCGGCATCGCGTGTCTGAACTGATCGTAGGTTCGTGAGAGGGAGCGAGTGTAGTGCAGATAGTCAGAGTCGGGTTATCAGATCGTGAAATTTTAAGGACAGTAAATGATATTGCAGATATTGCATGTGGAAGTAATATTGATGCATAAATTGGGACTTTGTCGGGAGTGGTAATCGAGTTATAGATTTCGGGACTATGTCATAGGACGTAATCGGGACTGATAATTTTGATAGTTTGAGACCAGTTTGGATAGGGGCAGAAGAGGATTTCTTGGGACTTTGGACTACGGCAAGCTCGCAAGATATTTCGACTGAGAAGTCTACGAGGGACATCAACGAAGAATAGATAAGTTAACCGCTGTATAAAACTGTACATTCAAAGATTTCTTGATCCAAGGCACAACATAAAATCATTTTGTTAAATTCACTAAATTGTTTGCTAAATAGGTAACAATAAACTTTGTTAAATTTTGTTCTTCAGAAAAGAAAGTGATCTTTCATTTAGTCAATCCAAACGGTAATGAACTAGGAATAGAATCATTCTATTTCAGATTCCCAGCAGCGCTGTGTAGTCTGCGGATCCTATAATCCATTATAAAGGTAATAAGGATTATAATATATCGTGACCCATTGACCAAGCAAGCCGGACGCTAAGATCTTTGCCAGAAATTAATGTAGAGAAAGTTTGTATATCTCAATACTAATGAAGACGGCGAACATTCCGTTCTTTGTAGATAATTATTTTAAAAGTGAAAATATCATTTTACAGTATTTCAACTTTCAATGTTTCTGATAAATCGTGCTAATAGGGGGGAGTACCCTTAGGTCAAATACCTCATTTTGTGTAATGTTTTGGTATAATAAACATTACTCGTGTCTCAGAAGGATCTAGAAGCCTAGTTGTAAAGGTCTAGAACGAATAGTTTCCCATATGCTAATAACGTATGTGGCGGTGTACCGCGTGTTATGGGTTGCATGCGCGCTTGCAATTTTCCGTATAATATTGGTATGTTACATTTCCATATATTATCCACAAACTCTACGATTTTCACCTTAAAAATGTTTGATGCAGGAATTGGGGGAGGGGTAAATCTCTATCCGACAGTAGCACATTATGGAAGTTTTATGTCGATGGTTTCTTGTAAACGGTACGAAATTGTTATCCTTCCTTACCGTATTATGTAAGAAGGGATTTTGAACCTTTGTACTTAGTACTACAGGAAAGCATCTGTTTATGGCAACAAGGATGATATTTTGGCCTTTAAAAAAATTATCATTGGTCGATTACAGTCTTTTGGCCTTTTGAATATCCACTTCAACGGACCCCTATTTAATTGTTATATTGGGTATCTGCAGATTTTTTTCTGACTTTGAAAGTGAGGAGAAGATGACGTGGCATGCTTGCTTGAATGAATGGTTCAGCTGGATATTTTTAGCCAATATTTACTGATAATAAATACGTTAAATACTGTTACTCATTTGGGAAGGAGGTTGGTTACAATTTTATTTAACACTGGCCCCTGATCATTTCTGTACACTTAATCTTTCACAATGCCGAGGTTTCCAAAAAATTACTGATACAAATGTTTTATCGAACAAGTTCAGTAAAAAATGTACAGTTGTGATGCGCAGTAAATCGCAGATCACGGTTTAATACTTCAAGACTAACGATCCCTGGTGACGAACATAACAACGAAACTACCAACTTTTACATTTATTATACAATGTGAATAGTATGTCTATTGGAATAAACTGTTTTTTAAACTCCCTTTGCAAGAAACCTTAACAAGTAAGTGTTCAAAAAAACTTGTATGCATTTCGATCGAAATTGGATTTTGAACTCTGTCATTGGGAAAGATGTAGGACTCGGTCATTGAACAACCTTGTGTAGAGACTTCACATATCGACTTCAATACGCGAAATATTATTAGAATTCACAAAGACGACTGAAAAGTATTCCCCAACTGCTGCAAGATGTTGGTCCTGAGTGACAAGTGATTTGCGAGGCGTATCATGAAGCACTCTGACAACACCGTATACCACATTCCATCTCATTGATCCATTCTGGCTACGACACTGACCTAAAATAATCTAAAACGATCGCATATCTTTAAATTTATACAGACAGCACTTTTAATAGCATTCATGGCATTAACTTTAATAAAATGATCGTTCAATCTAGATAAAAAATCCGAAGGACCCTCAGAAGGACGTGTGTCTACGATTGTACATGTTTGTGATAAACCGATAAGCTTATAATAACAAAAATACGGATATTGTTAAGTGTGGGAGTTTTATTAGTGTGTTCTCGAGAAATTTTTGAACGTTTCATTACAGAACAGGTGCGTTATTAGATAATATTTCCTTTCACAAGAGAAAATCATTCTTTAAATATATAGCTTCATTACTGTCGTAACCCAGGCTTTCAATATCATGTCAGATAATACTAACTGTAAAAATTTAATTCTACGACAATATACACGGTGAGCTACATAACTTTCGCACCTCCTGCAGGTTTTAAACGTTGCAAGTTATTGCAATGCAGTTTTCACGGAAGTGCATGAGGGAATGGGGCTAATTGATACATTTATTCATTTTTATTTTTTCACTAGTATTCAAAGATATATTGATGTAACTTGTTTTTTTTTTCAAATGGAACCATACATATTTTTAGTCTATCGAGCGTAAAAAGATGAATACAATGATATACATATTGTTATATGTTAGATAAGCATTTTTTTAGTAATTTCAATTTTTTGTGCTCAGCTTTTCTTGCTCGAACATTAGCAGAGGGAGCGCTGCGAGACCTTGGGTGGTGGACTGTTACCTGTTAAAAATATGCGTTAAACACGAGTGGCAAAAAAATCAAAATTGCTTATCTAGTACATGACAATTTGTATATCATTGGATTTGTCTTTTACGCTCGTCTCAAGTATGTCTCAATGTATATACATGGTACAAGAAAATCCACACTTTGATCAAAATCGATGTATTAACCTTTACGAACAGAAGGGGAATTGCTACAATTGATGTGGCTTACTTTGTTACCCAGCACTATTACCATTGCACCCCAGGCCTTTAAATTTAAAGTGATACAAAAGACCGTAACCCAAACCATCAATTTTTATTTTTTCAAGTTAATTTTATTACTTTTTTAAACATTTTGTTCCTTTTTCTGACAATGTTTTGAAGCCTTGTTTTGAAGGCATTGAACACGGATTAATTTTATTTTAATGTAGTCAATTTTCAGTCACATGGAATATTTTTTCTTGAATACAGTCGCTTTCTTTTAAGTCATTGTCTTTTATCCTAATCAGCCAATTGCTCGGCGCCGTCAGTATCCGGGATTCCCAATCGGTCCAGGGACCCTGGGTTCCTCGAGCTGCTTAACGTCCGTGACTTCACGGAGTTTGGAACCCTAGAATGCTAGCGTTAAAATGTATCGCTTGTTACAAGTAAAATTTATTCACTGCAAACGTGAACAATTTTTATAAGGAAAAGATAGTAAATTAGATGATAGTACTTACAATATCACTAAACAAATTTATTAAAAGACTCCAGAAATACTAATTTAATATTGAACCATTTTGAAAATCGTCATTATTTTTTTCAAGAGGCATTATTTCGGCACCACGCTATAGGGAGAAGGGGAAGAAAATGAGAAAAGGATATAAGAGGAGGAGCTCCTTAATATAGAGCCAGAGCACAAGACATTTGATTACACTAAGAAAAAAATAGAGTAACAACACTGAAATTACGCGCATATTAACATCTAAAGAGTAAATATTATGCTGCTAGGCGATAGAAACTTGACACTACTCGACGGGGATATATCAGCAAAAATATATGTCAGTGAGTAAACTTTGCTCATCACTAGTATTCTAGGGTTAAGCAGTTCGGTTACCGACGACGGAGTATTTTGTGGTCGCGTCGGTGTCGTTCTCAGACCACTGTGCTTCGTCCGCGCGACGCACAGATCTTGCCACAATACGACAGGGATATATCAGCAAAAATGTCAGTGAGTAAATCGTACTCATCACTAGTATTCTAGCGTTAAGCAGTTCGGTTACCGATGCCGGCGCAGTTGTGGTCGCGCCGTTGCCGTTCCCAGACCACTGTGCGTCGTGGGCGCGAGCGTCGCGGCGCGCGTGGGGGCCCTAAAAAGCGATCGCGAGGGCGCGCACGCAGCGCGGGCCCCGTGCGGAGTGGGCAGGTGCGTGAGCGGCATGCGGCGCGCCGAGGCGGTCACCACCAAGCGTCGCTCCCGTCCCTGCGCTCCCGTCCCGCCCCGCCCCGCCCCGCACCCGCCCCGCACCCGCCCCGCCCCGCCCCGCACCCGCCCCGCACCCGCCCTGCCCCGCCCCGCACCCACCCCGCACCTGCCCTGCTCCTTGCCCTCATACGTTCTCCCCTGCCCTCCCCCGCCCCGCCCCGCACCCACCCCCGCACCTGCCCTGCACCCGCCCCGCCTCTCCCCGCCCCGCCCCGCTCCGCTCCGCCCCGCACCCGCCCCGCCCCGCCCCGCCCCCTCACGCTCACCCCCCCGCGCCACGAACAGCGGTGGCCGGCGGCGCCGGAAAGGGTACGATGAGCCTCTATGTGGCGGAGATTGCTTCAGGCCGATAGGCTTGCAGCTACGTCAGGTGATAATAAGAATGATAATTTTTTTTGGTCGCGAATTGGCCATCCTAGGACCACGCGATCGCGCCACTTGTGCCCATGGAGGCCCAGTCATATTCTCCCGGGGGCAAGTGCACATAATATTTTTGGGGGGTACTCCATTTTCTGCACCAGGGTTGTTAGTTCTAAGGGGGGGTGAAGTATGAGATGACAACGACGCCGACGACGACGATGATGATGATGATGATGATGATGAAGGGTGAATGGACAATCACAAACATACAGACACAAACACACATAACAACGCACGAGGTGGGACTCGAACCCGCTATCCTTCCGTCCGAGTTCGTCAAGGCTCTACTATCTTAGCGATCTCTACTATCTGGATATGCATTATATAATAATAATAATAATAATAATAATAATAATAATAATAATAATAATAATAATAATAATAATAATAATAATAATAATAATAATAACAATAATAATAACAATAATAATAACAATAATAATAACAATAATAATAATAACAATAACAATAACAATAATAAAAATGAAAAAGAAACTGAAGAAAAAAACAACGCAGAGGGAGAAGGGAAGAAAATGAGAAAAGGATAGAAGAGGAGGATACAAGAAAAAGAGAGATAAAATGAAGAAGAAGAAGAGAAAAGGAGGAGGGGAAAAGGATGAAGAAAAGGAAAGGACGAAGAAGATGTGTTAGAAGAGGAAGAGGAGGAGAAGGAGAAGCAGAATAATGAGACCAAATTACTCTGATATCGTGCTGCATTAGAAAATGTAATGTCTAATAATATGTAATGAACGTACATAATACATATATAAAAGAATATTATTATGAATAGTACTTTGAATGTTGCAATATGTAAGACCTTTCACTTCTCAATAAACTGTTGAAAGGTAGTACTGTCTAACTGAACAATCACATCTCTTTTACACTTGACTAAAAAAAACCGAAAATTTCTTCAGTGATATTAAAAGAGTGCAATAAAATATTTCAAAATTACAACATACAATATTTTGTATTGTTCGGAGAGCACATATTCTGTAACAAATATAATGAAGGCTAGTTTATTGGAAACTTTACCATTGAAAAATAGCTGAGATGTGGGAAGGAAATTACATCCGACACGGGGTAGTTTCAAGTGTTTGAGGATCATAAGTGAACTCGAATTTTAATCGAACAGCAAAGGAGACTCGAGGCACCTGTTTTAAATGTGTGAACAT
The DNA here is from genome assembly GCA_011170035.1 of Teleogryllus occipitalis. Classification (NCBI taxonomy): domain Eukaryota; kingdom Metazoa; phylum Arthropoda; class Insecta; order Orthoptera; family Gryllidae; genus Teleogryllus; species Teleogryllus occipitalis. The sequence continues at coordinate 42,486 of BLKR01015582.1, forward strand.
ATCTAATCTACATATCGTGTCAGCTAATTATCATTAACTTGTACATTACCATTAAGTTATTAACTAATAAAATAAACGAGGGGAATTTGCGTATTCAGAAGCAAATAATTTTGCGACTTACAAAAAATCTGTTTTGGGCCTGCATTGAGATTTTTTTAGTATGTTTTCGTCTTCTTCTCTTATAATATTTTGGGCAAGAATGGTGTTACACCCGATGACTGATCTGGAAAGGTACCTAAAGAAACTGAACTAGTGAATATCCACAATTAAATGGCTTTGGTTCAAGAAAGGTATGTGGACAACTTGTAAATTTCACCAGCAATACTAGAGGCTATGGACGCGGTGGACGACTTTTTCTTCCTGGTTACTGTTAACGCAACTCGTACTTGTTCATCATTAACATGAACATGGTAAGATACGGATTTAACTGAGGAATTGAATGACTCTTCGGTGATTGAAACAATTGAAGGGTTTGGGGGTGACGCTCATAATTTACATACTCTAAATTTTCCAAGCCACAAAAAACTAGAACACGAAAGAACCAGTTTTTCTAAATTCAGACATGATTTAGTTTTTGTGTACACATCTTGCTGCTTTGTTCACTCACTCACAGAGTACAGTTTCAAAAATCCACATTACTAGGTCCTAAACGCGTAAACGTTGTCATTTTACACACTTCTAGCTGTTGTTATGTTCTTCTCCTGATAACATGATCGGTTCTCTTAAAAAATCAAACCTGCTTGATACACGTTTTAATAGATGAATTACAAAGTAGGTAAGCTTGGCACATGGTGCAGTCTTACAGTCTCTGGAATCCTAATTGAAAGTTTGATTCGCAAAGTATGACATACGCAATGTAATATTGTAAATAAAATGTCAAATTATGACTGTAAATAAATGTAAAATTATAAAACATAATTTTATATATTAATTTTTAACTTTTGAAGCAAAACTATACATTTCCACTATTACACTATTAAGGTTACTTCGTAAATTTCAGATAATTAGTCGATTATCCAGATGCCAGCACGTAGCTCGTAATGGAGAAGTGACTGTTTGGTTTCATTACGAGATATAACTTCATGGAAGCATTATCCAACAAGGAAAAAGTAAGCCGTGTAATTAAAGAGGGATGCCAGCTGAAACGTGAAAAATGTTCAGTTGGTTTTTTCTAAACCTCACCGGGGTACGTTATACAATAATAATGTACACTACTGAAATTATCGTTAGTTATTTTTGTTCTGTCTACAGGGAGAAAGGCGATAAATAATGATAAAATGCTTAGGTAAACACTGTTGTAAATATTGTTCTCTTTCATAGACATTTCTTATAACGAAGTACAAATTGCAAATTACTTTTTCCTTAATTTGTTTAATAAAATGTTACGTTTTATTTTTTATATACAATTATTAAATTCTATGTGAATATTAAACCATTTATCCGTATTTTACGCCAACTAATTTTCAAGAGGAAGTGAACTAATTAGATGTAGTAACAAATACAATGCCACAATACAAACAGAAGCAAAAGAAAATAGTGACCGCCCGAAACGGAAGGGAGGATATTGGAGGGAGTCAAAGTGAGTGGAAGAGCACTTCTACACTGCAAGACACAAGCAAACTTTCATGCCCGACGCCCGACTCTTCGCGCTGAGACAGTTATTTTATTCCTAAGCTGAAAGACTATGTCTAGCAATGAATTTACAAAAATTAAAACATACATACTTCATGACACAAATTGAAAACAATAACTTAGCCATCAAAGTCTTTAAATTTTATGACAATGTTTGAAGCAATATTAAAGAGCAATAACAAGTGGAATATAATAACTCAGTAAGTAATAATTGACCACAAGAATGGAAGGAGTTACTTCCGGAATGAAAATGATTGATATCTACTCTATAATTTTATTTCATAATCTTGACTTTATTGGGGGGGATAATTTACTATTTACCCATTGTTATAACTTACACTAACGAAGTATAATGCTGTAGAAAAGTGCAAGCTATTCATTGTTTATTAACAATATTTCAATCAAGCCAGCTCCTCACTAACCACACCTAACCCTGATAAAGAAAAGACTATCAATTTGAGTTTTCACACACAACTAGGAAAACATTTTCGTATAATCTTTTAGGTACATTTATTACTGCTGCAACTTTTTAGTGAAGAGTATTGTGAATAATAAGACCATAAGAAAATATTGTTTTCTTCCCTAAGTAAATGTGTCCAAGCCTAATTTCTTCTATGACACCTCTGAAATATCAAAACAGCGGAGAGTCACATAACTTTCTTGGTATCGCATACAGAAATGTTTTCAAATGGGTCAAAGATCATAATAAAAATTTTGCTGTACACACAATGTTAACGTGTGGACCCAGTTGTTTAGTAACTTGAACTTACAATTTTCAAATTAAAAACGTTTCTCCCAATTTAGAAAACGTGACTGCCGATAATAGGGGCAATTGCCTTATCTCATTTCTTACAACCAACCATTTTAAATCGCTTTTTGTTCACTTTCAGTATACTTTAAAAAGCATGATCTTAATAACGTCATTACAGAGTTTTAATACCAATTAAATTCAACAGCACTCATTTCTAATTTGGAAATGAAGAAAATTTTGCAGATCTCTGACGTTAATTGTATTTGAAGAACCTCGAAAATCCTACCGACATTTCAAATAATTATCTCTATTTCCTATTTGGATTTTGAAAAACTTAATTAACATAATTACATTTTAAATTTTTTTAATAATACAGTTTTTGATATTATGTTATTCTTCTCTTCCTTCTTCTTTTTTCACAATTTTATTTTTATTAGACGTCTGCTCACAAAATTCAACAAAATTATTCTAACCCATGCATTTTTACGATATTTTCCTGCACTAGACGTATTTGTATTTACGCTAATAAAAATACTACAAAAGAAATATTTATCTGAAGTTCCATGATTTTTAAATATGGTTGATTTATTTTCGAATACTTCTCAATATCTTATGTTTTCCTAGTTTTTTTTATTGCGTCTTCATTCTTTATAATATTAATTGCATTCATTAGTGAAAAAAGTTTTTTCTTTATCTAGCTATTTCTTTAATCTTCATCTTCACACCTACATACTAATAACCGTCTTCTAGTTCGGGGGATAAATCATCAAATTCACATGTTCCAGCTGCATTCTTAAACCAATAAACACTCTAGGATCCTCCAGCACACTTTTATAACACAAGTTAAAAATAACTCTCCCAAATATATTTTTTACATGCGTATGGTACAGATTTAACCAACTCCATTAATTTTTTTAGAACTCATTATCCATCTGTATTTCAAACAAATTTACATTTTTTAATGGGCTTAAATCGCCCTTAGTGAGTCGCTTATAAAAAAAAGTAGCCATTGTAGTGGTAATTTGGTTTTTACCGCATTTTACCTCAGTCGGTCTAATTATTGAAGTAATTTCATTGATAATAAAGAGTTTACAGTTTTTTTTCATACTTCCGTGAATATTCATAAACTCTGGTTGTATACATTTACATTTTAATTTGTATTTGATGTCATCATATTAATCAGTAATAAAATATGTATTTTACAGATGTTTATTAAATGTAAATGCAAAGACACTCGTGGAGGCATAGATAGATATATTCGATCTATTTAGGATTTAACACCCGGTGGACTATATGTTTTCGTGTGTATCAATTACACGATCAGTAACATTACAAGCTGAAAAGAACGAATTATATTTTAACTGAAACAAGATATGCACATCTTATTACTACCTCCGTATTGATTGTAAGTATGCAATTTAACACACAGTAAATGACAAAACAAAACAAAAAAAATCATCTCGGAATTTGTGAGAAGAGCGTTGAAATTCAAAACATTTAAACATTCCCTACATCTGGAATCCAGGCCCCCAACTTTGACAAGTGAACCCGAGATTCATCCCTAATATAAAGAGCAGCCTTCCATGGCCTCCGACAGCGCATCGCGGCCAAGATGCAACCGGGTGGTAGCCACCGCCATTCGGGAGAGGACCGCGCGTTTGCCCCCTTCTCCACCACCACAACCTCCTCCGCCATCGTCAGCATTGTCATCAGCATTGTCACCGCAGTCTCCATCGTGGTCGCCACAGCCACCCGCACCGCCGCCGCCACCATCGTCATCACCGCCATGACCATCACCGCCTGCCATCACCGCCACCATCGTCATCACCGTCTGCGCATGTACTACCACCATCGCCTCCGCCACCCCTACCTGCACCGCCGTCGTCACCACCGCCACCTCCAGTGCCGCCGCCACGCGCGCCGGGACCATATTTCGCGTCTGGCAGCCGGGATACCGGAGATGCTTGTCCCCTTGATTTACAAGACGCCGGCGCTGCATCAATTTATAACGCGGGCGGCCGCGGGAGACACGACGGCGGCAGCGGCGGCGGTGGCGGCGGCGGAGGGGGCGGCAGGCCCGGCCGCGAGGAGGAGCAGGGTCACCGCGCCGTCTTGACTCACGCACCTGGGCCGTCCGCGCCCGCGGAGGCGGCGGCGCGGGGCGGCGACGGCGTCGGCGGCCGCGCCGCGCCGCGCCGCGCGACCGACCCGCCGCCCCGGCGGCGCGCCACGGCCCGGGCCGGCCCCGGTCCCGCGCCTCGCCGCACCGCGCCACGCCGCGCCGCGCCGCCGCGGAGCTCGGCGAAATATTTGTTCCTCCTCAACATATGTCGCCTAGCGCGGCCGTGTTCCTGCCACGGCGGCGGCGCCGACGGAGGCGGCGGCCGCGTCCCAGACAGCGGGACTCCGCGAGCGGGCCGCCCCGCAGCCCGCAGCCCCGGCCGGCAGCCGCAGTATCTCACCGCGTCGTGCGACGAGAACGCGCAGCCGGCCGGCCGGGAACGGAACGGAACGGAGAACCCGCTGGCTGTCGGGAGCGGAGGCGGAGGCGGCTGCCAAGCCGTGCGTCTTGGCAGCCGCGATGCCTTTCAGCGGAATACGTCGAATTTGTCGCCGGCGGGATGGGCGACTTCCGCGAGATGCGAGGGGCCGTGATGTACGAGGCGTTTGGAAGTGTGTAGGTGTCAGAGGAGGAATTGTAATTTAAAACGGCTACAATGGAGTAACACGTTTGTGTTAACTGTTGATGATATACGGCTATTTTTAAAACTATATGACTACCTTAGCAGGAAATATTGATGTCGTTTACACTCGATACAACACTAAATGTCAAAGTGGTTTCCCAGATGTTTTCTAGATGTGTAATCTAAAAATATAAAAGACAGACCATTTCCTGGAAGTAACAAAATAGGTCTTAGTATAAATCATTTGCTAAGGAAAGCTGGCTTTAACGGAATTTTTTATATTTTAATTATTTGAGATTCAATTTGATTACGATTACATTCTAGCAGAAGTAAAATAAAATATATATTTTCTTCAAACGAAATTCTTTGAATTTATATTTTTTAAATTATTTGTAGATGTTAAAACTTCAACATTTTTTAAATTCTAACAATAGTAAATCACGACGGTTATTAAGTCTTACATGTACATTTTTTGACAATGAATATGCATAGTTCTGTTAGCTGAAATCAAATAAATACATTATAATAATATTTGCGTCTATTTTTGAATGATGGAATTTCGTTCTGAGAATCGAGTTTATATTTCGAATATTTATTTCCTATACATGATATCACGCTTAACAGTTGTTCTTTAAACTCAGCTAAATACAATTTCCGGTCAGTTTCAGGATCTCGAGGTATCACGAGAAAGTGTCATGTTTCACAACAAAATTAATGACTGCAGTCCTCGTGGAAGTTTAGAAAATAAAAAATGGACATTTTTCAAAGAGCTGAGTTTCTAAGCAAACAACAAGGTTATCGTAAATTAATCTTTTTCATTTTAATGGTCTTCTATAATCACATAAAATGATAGTGCCAGCATCACGTGTCGGAGTTAGATCGTCGTCGAACTTCAAAAACACGAGAAACAATACCACCATCGCTGCTGCTTTGCCATTTCTAATTATAGCGATGAACATATGTACATAATCCTTGAATAAACGGCAGATTTTTCTCCATACTTGCGAAATCCAATGGATACAAATTCCGGTACACTACATGTCTGGAAAGAACGAAGCACGTCGCCCAATTGCACAAGCTAATACAAAAAGATCCTACTCTATGTACTTCTATGAACCCAACTTCAAGCCAAAATTCACCACACGAACAACACATCTCAATCACCAGAGATCTCCTCCATCGCGCACCGCCTCCGCCACGCTCACGTGCTCCTCCGCACCGCCAGAGGGCTGGCCGGTCGCTCGCCCGGAGACTCGAGTCTCGGGGCGAAACAAATGCCGCTAATATTTCTATCCCAGGGCTCGTCTTTCCTCGGCATTTTTCGCCGTCGCGACGGAAAGCCCTCGGCTGAATTGAAACGACGCGGCCCCGCCTTCGCCGCACTATGGGGCCAGTGCCCAATGAACTGGGCAAAACTAAAGAAAGAAAGAAAGGAGAAAGAAATGAAGAAAGGAACAAAAATAAAAGAAGAAAGAAAAAAGGAAAGAAAGGAATGAAGGAAGAAAAGAAAGGAAGGAAAGAAAGAAAGAAAGTAAGAAGGAAATAAAGGGATAAATAAGTATATATGGTAAGAAATAAAGAAAGAAAGAAAAAAGTATAGTATTTGGCGTTATTCCAAGGACCAAGCTCGTTAAGTGACATTTAATTGTGTAAATAATCACAGGGAATAGTAAGTTTATCAAAGATTCTCAAAGATTGTATTTTATTATTAGATCAAAACGAAATGTCTTTTTTGACAGCTTAGAATTATTAAATATGCCTATTAGTTCAATCACTAATGACTACTTTTAGCATGGGGGCATAACTTTGTTCACAAACCACAAAAATATTCTCCCAACGGATTTTGAAGTAACCCTATAAAGCTAGTAGAGATTTTAAATGTAGTCATCTAAAGAATGTCTCTTCTAATTAGGGAAAAAGCTAATCTAGATACACGTTTGTAATTCATTTTAACTTTTACCTTAGTATAGTGCTCATCTAAGTTTTATTTTAATTGTGCAAGGGAAACGAAAAGCCTACCGACCTGAATTTTGTAGATTAGGTTCATCTTCCGAAATATTAGTATTGGGTAAAACTTTAAGACATATACTAAAAAATATTACAGTTTATAAAGTATCACTTCATTAGTTATTTTAATTAAGAAAAACTGGAAAACCAACAAAAACATTTTTAAGACACATACTAGAATAAAAGTTGTAAAATTTTCAAATATTGAAACAATTTGTAGTAGAGTGTAGTTTATAATATTATCTAAGAAAATTAACAATGAAAGTTTGCATAAATGTCACAATAATTTTGAAGCAAGATTTAGGAGTAGTTTGGGAACTGTTTGAGCGTTGACACGAAAAATGTAGTGTCGCAACATCTCGAATTTTTATTTTTATTTTATTCATTGTTATATTATTTTTTAACTTTTAAAGTTCAATTTTACTGGTAGAGATTGTTTAAATTGAGAGATTCATCTAGGTTACATTCTTCTTTTCGGTTCATTAACAAAAGTTGGCATCGATTATTCTCAAGAGTGCGTTGGTTGAAAGCCATTTTGCAATTTATCCCCGACCCAAAAATACACTTCCTACAAATACGTCTTTATGTTCATACTACTGGTTTCCAGCAGCGAAAATGCTGCTGAACAAAACTGCACCAAATGACTTTCCAAACAAATAATCCGAAATAATAATCTTTTTAATAAAAATCTAAAGCAATCTAAAATCTAATAATAAATCATAATACGAAAATTATCTCAGTTTCTTTCTTTGATTATGTAAAGTTCACAGATAGTACATGTAAAGAAACAAACATTTTGGCCAGCTTTTCGGAATCCTATCCCATAGTGCGCCCCCGGCTAAGATGCACGGCGGGCGGGCGCTTGGCGGCCAGCCGATGGTCGATATGTAAATGAAGATATTTTCCATCGTTTGGCAAACGCAAGAGCGGCCGTATTGTGAGGTTAGACGCGCTACAAATGAACCCCCGCCTGTCCCTCTTGTTAGGCGCGCTGCGATGCACAATGGCGGAGCGGGCGCGGGAATATCCCGGGCTGAGCGCGGCGGTGCGGTCCCGGCGGCGACGGCGGCGGTGCGCGCTTTTTATTTACTCTTTGTGCTCCACGGCACCGGCCGCGTGGTCGCTCGAAGTTTGAATAAGAATCAAGATGAGATAAGCCATCTTCTCCGCCGTTTCGTAAAAGATATTTGCGCGCAAACAATCCGGCGAGAGGTTGCGGCGGAGTTCGCTGGGAGGTCGACGGTGCACCGGGCGATGTGAACCGGGCAAGCGCGTGGAAGTCTCAACAGCTGCGATCGCAGAAAATTAGTGGAGAATAATTTTTTCTATGAGGTATTGGGAATTCTGTGGTTCTTTTTGATTGTGGTTGTTCTATGGATTCAACTGATGCATCTTCACAGGTTGGGAAAATTTCTCAAGAAGTTTGTGAAGGTTTTCATTGCGTTTTTCTAATTAGATTGTTGCACATATTCAAATATTGCACTTTTTGAGATTTTGTTGAGTGAAGTATTTATTTAAAATTTATAACTCATTTTATTGTTCTTTGGTCGAATTAACGTTGTACGAAGACGGTAGTTTCAAAAGATGAGTTCTGAATTGAAAGTATGTGACAAAATTAGTTTCTTCTGTTTATTCTCGAAATCTGATATTTAGCCATGGGTGCAATATGGTACTGGAGAAGATACTAGGTTTGGTAGAAAACACATTTTCTTACCTTTCTTGCGCCGTGAATATGATTACTCTATTGTATACGAAAATAACATAAAGTCTATTTTGCATTGAGCAAAAGGTGTAATTTGAAATGCAGGTGTAACATAAATACCACAAAAGAAGTGGAACATGTCTGGGATATCAAATATAATCTTATTACTCACAGTTTCTGAGCTAATAGGAACAATTTTAAGTAAATAGTTCTTAGAGGATGAGAAAGTAACTAACTCAAAATAACACTAATCTTCAATCGACAAATGATATTATTAATGATCAAAAATATATTAACTTTGTGAGTTCTTGTTTAAAAATGATTGATTTATAAAAATGTGGCAGAATATATTGAAATATGCATACCGAAAAGAGTTGCACACAATTGTATTTTAAAATACTTATTCACATAGTCTTTTCATTTGCATCAAGGCAATAAAAGAAAAATTTGCTATGGAGTAAATTTTGGGGAAAATAGTAATAAATACTTGAATTCTATGTATCATTCGAGGCAAATTCTGCTTTATCAATCGTAGGGAGAAAATTATTACTTTGAAGGTGTTACATTGAAAAAGGTTTGAACTGATTTTATGCATTTCAGAGAAGTTTCTTTTCAGATAGCACATTGTGACCCCAAACTTCGGTAAAAATTCGGTAAAAATTTCTACAACTGCAAGATTTAAAATTCTCTCTATATAAACTAGGGACAGACGTACTATCATTCGTCTAAATAAATTATAGTTTTCGGAAGCTATTTTAAGATAAAAATCTTGACATTTCATTTTTTGTTTACACATGGGTTTTCTTTCAGAAGAAATCATAAAACATTATATCCATATCTCCTTTTCACGTTCTATGAAACACAACGTAGAATTATTTGTTCCTACTAGGGACTTGAACACCGAGCTGAAGAATTTGCGACTTGAGTTCTTTGCAATAGTCTGCCCTATCAAGATCTGCAATATGTAAATAAGAAATTGACTAATTACTAATGAGTATGAAAAAGGCACATGTTGGCATTGGAATAGCTACACTTGCGGTGTATTTGTAGTAATAAGTGTTTTATTATAATAAAATAAATTTATTATGTTCAAAAATGTTATTAGAGGTGGATACTATCATTGAATCTGCAGATCTATTGACTTATAAATTACAGATATTACCTCATCACCAACAGTATGTCTTCCCATCCCGCATTGATTATTACGCGCAGTCTAATGCAATAAATGAGTGGTAAAAATCGACTTGGTCGACGGTTTTCACCACCTGCCTACCACCATGCGGTTTCGGTCACACTTGGGCGAGCTGTGCATTGCCAACGGGTTCGACACTTTTACTGTTCTTGCAAATAACCATGCGGGCGGAACTTCAAGATTATGAATAGATATGTATGTGAATAGATCTTCAAGATAGTCAAATCGATGTTTTATGAGACATAGTTTTGGTAAACAAAACCTGGTATAATTGGAAATGAATATACTAGCAGCAATCATTGCACAATTCAACACAATTAGGCAACAAATATATTGCAACTCACACAGCTCGCCCAAAAGATTGCTGGCGGTTTCTGGAATCCTCACGTTCGCTTTCTGCACAGTGTCACAGTGGGAGTGGGAGTCGCCTAGTTTGAAAATTCCCGTGAGATCGCGCTAAACTTTTTGAGATCGGGGGAGGGCAACCACGCCTTCTGCGGTGATCGATTTCCGGACGTCTGGTGCCTTTGGTCCCACCCCGCCCCCTGCCACCGCCCACGGGCGTGAACCCCGCGGGGGCAGCGTGGGCGATGCGCAGTGACGGCGACGACAACGTGAGAGATGTCCACGCGGCTGCCTCCGCCGCCATAGCCTTGCTGCCGCCACCACTGCTGCCGCAACCTTCACCACCGCCTCCTCCTTCGCTTCCGTCTCCACCTACGCCTCCGTCCCGCCTCCTCCACAGCCTCCGCTCCCACCTTCGCCTCAGCCCCCGCTTTCGCCTCCGCCTTCGCCTCCTCTACCGCCTCCGCCTCCATTTCCGCCTATGCTTTCAACTCCAAATTCGACTTCGCCTACGCCTTCGTCTCCGCTTTCGCCTTCGTCTCCGCCTTCGCCTACACCTACGCTTTCGCCTAAGCCTTCGCCTCCACCTCCACTGCCTCCGCCTCTCCTCCTCCACCTCCTTCACCTCCACCTTCATCACCGCCAACGCTTGCACCTCTGCCTCCGCTTTCACCTCCGAATTCTCCTCCACTCCCGCTTACGATTTCGCCTTTGCCTTCGCCTCCGCCTCCGTCTCCGCCTCTCCTACAGCCCGATTCTGTTTTCATCCCCGATCCAGTCATCGTTCCTGCCCGTCCCTGATCCTCTCTCCGAATTCATTCCATCCCTACCCCTCACTCCATCCCAATCCCCACCACCTCCACCTCCTCATCTGCTTCCATCTCCACCTCCAACGTGATGTCTCTGCAGTGCCTCTGACCGGGAGGTCCTAGGTTCAAGTCCCGACGGTGACAGAATTTTCGACACTACCTAGGTAGTTAGATCGAGTTTAGTCGCTGTCTGGAGGAGAATTCTAGCGGCCGGATACTCTGATCGGTAGTTTTCCGTGGTTTCTCTGTTCAACACCAAGTGAATGCAGGATCAGTACTCTAACAATAGACCGCGCGATCTTTCCTTCCTCTTCGTTGTCCTATCCTCACCCCTTATTTACACACACTTCCACTTACATGCAGTATACTACTACATTTGTCGGGAAACCGGACGGGAGCTTAGAGCTTGCCCTGGTTGGGGCGGTGCCCCGCTGGTGGGAGATACCTGGTTTGGGGAAAACCTCGCTAGCCGACGGTAGGTCGGCGCCAGATTTCACCATCCAGCGGGGGAATATCACACCACCTCCAGAGCAAAAGAATGACTACACGTTTGGGACCAATGACCTTAGCTGATGAGGCTCCCGGAATCTTTAATCAATCAATCAATCCACCGCCACCATCATCGCGACCGTCACCATCACATTCGCCGTCGCCGTCACCGGCACCGTCGTCGTCACCGTGCTCTGTGTCCGCGCGCTCGACCGGCAGCAGTAAAATCCGGCAGAGGTAAAACGAAACAGAAAGCGAGACGGAAGATGCAACGGTTTTGTTGCAGTTTCATGCAAAAATGTTGAAAATAATCAAACACGACAGACGACGAAACAAAACCTTTCCTGATCTGGTGGGCGGACAGGTCGGCGAAATACAGGAATGGGCTGCGTACCGAACGGAATGAAACAGTGCTGCGGCAGAGGGAGGTAGATAGGGCAGAGGCGAGGAAAGTGGTGAATGGCGGAGAGGCAGCAGTGGAGATGTAGAAAAGAGAAGAGAAAATGGAACAATTCGGGAATCAGAGAGCTATAGGAATAGCAGGTGTGTACTGAAAACTGTCTGCAGAATAGCGGCAGTAACTATTTCCCAGAACCAAAAACAAATTGTGCTTAATATAGAAAATCTCCGTCTCCAATTAATTAAAAGCATTGCCTATTCCTGAAAGGGACTTTAAGGAATTAAAAGTTAATATTTTTAACCTCTCTTTGTTTCATCATTTCCAAAATTGCGAGAGAACGACGTGGATCGATAGATGTCGAACTGCGAGGAAAGAAAATTGCGTAAATAGAAGGCGAGAACGGCAAGAACGAAAGCGATATGACAGTCAGCATGAATTGGTGAACGTCAGCAATATCAAACCAGTAGTGGATTTATACAGGTGTCCTGAAAGGAAACAACGAAACTTCGAAAATATGCTCTTAAAACAATGTTAAGCAAATTTTGTCTAATAAACTCCTTAAAGATTTTGAATGGATGAGCCACAATAAGGACTGAAAATTTGGTTTGAAAAAATGCTTTTTATGCAAAAATTTGTATTTCAGAAACGTATAAGCACTTCAGAAATATGTAAATTGTTCATTATTTACAAAAGAAATGAATATATTTGTTTACAAAGAAACATTAACACAAAAATAAAAAAGGAATTGAATTGTGTAAATTGGGTGCTTTTTTATTTCTATGATAATTTTTCTTTCTGAACAAATATATTAATTTATTGTGTAAATAATAAACAATTTACATATTTCTGGAGTGTTTATATGATTATGAAATGCAAATTTGGCATATTTTTCGTTTTTATTACAAAGTATTTTTTCAAACCAATTTTTGAGTGTTTATTACAGCTTAGCCATTTGAAATATTGAAGGAGTTTATTACACAAAATAAGGTCAAAATTGACTTGAGATTTTCAAAGTTTCGTTTTTTCCTTCCTGGTACCCTGCACAATTAATTAATTAATTAATTAATTAGGGTTTAGAGACAGTTCATCTGCTAAGGTCATTGAGATCGATAGTTAATGAATTGTTGATAGCGGAAATGGCGGGGTAATAGGGAATTAAGAACTGAGGAAACCTACCGAGAGTTTACTTTGTCCATTACAAATTCCAATGGGGTTGGCTGAGAATAGAACCCAGGCCCTAGCAGAGAAAGACATGACACATTATATCGAGCGCCTCAACAGTACGTTTTTCTCCCTCCGGTAAAGGATAACAAAACCTATGATGAGGACTGTGAAATAAGACCCAAATTACAGGCCTCCTTTTCAAGAACTATTCTACTGAACGCGTCCATCAACAATACAGCTTCAGGAATCCCAAAAGGGACACCGCTCATGCGCAATCTAGCTTCTGTAAAATCAAAAGGCACACTGCGCAGGCGCAATCTGGCTTCTGGAACTCCAAAAGGGACACTAAGCATGAGCGCGTTCTCTAAAATTCCGGAATCGTTCGTCAAAAGTACACAAGTAAATAGCGTTTAACGGAGTCTGCACCGATGATCAGGATGACAGGTACGGTAAAAAAGGCAGGAATAAGACAGATTGCAGGGATGGCAAGTCCCGCGGAGACATTGGGAGACCAAATAGGCCACAACACCAAGCTCCCAGCAGGAGACGGCGTGGGTGCGTTGTTCTCAAGCGCGCGCCCACCGCAGCGGAACGCGCGAGCGCCCGAGAGAGAGAGGACAGAGAGAGTGAGAGAGACGGGGGGCGGAGAAAGAGAGAGACAGAAGCCACTGCCCCGCTTGTCGCGCGTAGGCTGGGGACATGCTGTGAGCGCGTCGTAAAGTACGCGGCGGCGACCGAGGCGAAGGCGGAGGCGCGTCCGCGACTCGCTTCAATGGTTAGTTAAACGCGACGTGCGCGCCGCCGCCGCGTCGACAGCTGGACGCCCGACGGGCGCGGTTGTGGTCGCTGCGCGCGACGCCGCCGCCGCCTCCGTTGCCGCTACCGGGAAGATAGCCGCTCCGCCCACGCTTCAGTCCGAGTTCCCACACCCACCTCAGAGCTCTTACGTAACACAACGGTTCGTCCTCCCGTTCGGGGTCCGTGTCCCGGATATTGCCCGTCCGGCTCCTTGACCGCCCCGCTTCTTGTCCAGCCAGAATTCTGCCTGCCTTGAATGTTTTCCGCCCAGTATTTTCCCCTTTCAGTTTCTTTCCGACCTCTCATCTTTCCGGGTCTTCGCATCTCTTCCTCCTATCCCAGCAACTTCCCCTCCAAGTCGGGCATCTTCCCTTCCCAGTCTAGCATCTTCCCATTCCAGACCGGCGTCATCAGTTCCCAGTCTCACATCTTCCGCTCCCAGTCTAGTATCTTCTCTTTCCAGACCGGCATCTTTCCCTCCCAGTGTAGCATCTTTCGCTTCTAGACCGACATCTTCCCTTCTTAGTCCAATATCGTCTTCTACCCAGCCCAGCATCTTCCCCGTTCAGCTTCTATCCGATCCGTGTTCTTCTCTGCTTATCTCATACTTCTCTCCCAGCCCAACCAATTCCTGCCCTGAACCTTCCCCTCCCAGTCCGGCATCTTTCCCTCCCAGCCCAGCATCATCCCTTCCCAGTCCAACAAAGTTCCCTTGCAAGCAGAGCATCTTCCATAGTCAGATTCTTTTCGACCAGGGATCCTTCCCGGACATCTAATCTTTTTCTCCCAGCCCAGCAAATTCCCTTCCCAGACGGGCATCTTCCCGTTCCACACTTGCATTTTCCTCTCCCAGTCCGACATCTTCCCTTCCCAGCGCAGCATCTTCCCCGATCAACACTTTTCCGACCAGCAATCTTCCCCGCCCCTCCCATCATTTTCTCCCAGCCTTGCAACTTTCTTCCCAACCCAGCATCTTCTCCTTCCACACGGGCATCTCGTTCCACACCGGCATTTTCCTCTCCAAGTTCATATCGTATCTTCCCTTTCCTGCTCAGCATCTCCCCTTCCCAGACCGGCATCTTTTCCTTCCAGCCCAGCATCTTCTCTTTCCAGTTAAGCGCATTCCTCTGCCAGATCAGCATTTCCCCAACCAGCTAAGCATTTTCCCTTCCACCATCTTCTTCTCCAGGTAACTTCACCGATTAACAAATAACATACAGAAACGTTATTGAACTGATGTATGAACATTCTTTGAAACAATTTTTTCTTTCAGATATTTTAATAATATGAGAGCCATTCTTTTTGGTCTGATGGTACAAAATATGTAATGGTGAATAATGTAATATTTCATTTTATAGTGGTGTTTACTGGAGAATCTATGTGAGTCAATTAGTCACATTGATAAATTTCTCTGCAATATGTTAAAAGTCAATATATTTTTAATTATTACATTTTCACTGTATTCATATTTCTCCTCCGTTGTGCAATATATTGAAATTATGTTGCCAAAAACGATTATGTAGCTAAGGAATAATTTAGCTACACTGGACATCAACAAACACAATAATATTTCGTAATATCTGAAATATTACGAATGTCCACGTTGCGTATGCATCCGTTGAAATCACGTTTTAGGGATAAATAATAGTAAATAATACGAGGTTGCTCTTTGCCGCTTTACTAGAATTAATGCCTGTCAGAGGAGGAGCAAAACAACAGAATCCGTGTTCCGAGACGAGTATCGAAGCGGGAAATTTAATATATTCCGTCCGAGTGCTCGTAAATCCGGGTTTCCGTCGTGGCCGCGACGCATGCCGAGAAACACAGGCCTACGTCAGGGCGCGCAGGCGCATAAAGCACGGCGGCGCCCCGCCCCGCCCCCTTACGGACCAACTCCGCTCCGCGGCGGCAGGTAGCGCAGGAAGGTAGTTGGTGCGACACACTCACAGCACGCCTTCCTCGCTCAGCTTCGCACGCTAGCCTCACGCCATTCGCTGCCTAGCATCATTCACAGTTCAGCATCACTCGGCGCTCAGCATCATTCACTCCAGCGTCATTCGTCCCAGTATCATTCGCCACAGTTTCACTCGCAACCCAGCATCATTCGCTCATAGCATCACTCGCTTCAGCATCCGAGCAGGATTTTCACCAACTGGTATCTTTCTCTACGATGCATCTTTCTTCAGCCTGCACCAGGGAAGGTGGTTCAGTGCATCAACTGATGTCACTGCAGTGCCTCTGATTGGGATGTTCTAAGTTCGAGTCCCGACGGTGGCAACATTTTTGACAATACTGCCACCGTTAGCTAGGCCGAATTCAGTCGCTGTCTGGAGGAGAGTTCTAGCGGGCAACTGCTTTAGTTCTCGTGGATTCTCCGATGAACACCAGGCGAATGCCGGAGCTGTACCCTAACAAACGAGCCATGGACTGCGCGCGATCTTTCCTTCTTCTTCCTTGTCCCATACATACCCCTTACACACACACACCAACATGTCCTACACTACCACACCTGCCAGGAGACTGGTCGGGAACTTAGATCTTGTCCCGGCGGAGGCGGTGCCCCGCTGGTGGAAGATACCTGGTTGAGATAAACCCCGCTAGCCGACGGTAGGTTGGTGCCAGATCTCACCAGCGGGGGAGATCACCGCCAACTCCCGATGAAAAAACATGCACTACACTTACAGGACTAATGACCTCAGTAGTTGACGTGCCCGGAATCAGTAAACCCGCCTAACCAATCTTCGGCCCGCATCTTCCACACCTTGCAACTTCCCCGTGCAGCATCTTTCCCCGCCCGGCATCTTCTGTGACCTCCATCTTCACCGCCCAGGATCTACTCCGCCCAGAATATTTTGTCGTGCAGTATGTATCCGTGCCTTATATTCCTTCCGAGGATATATTCCTGCCTAACAATTTCCTCATTCCGGTCTTCTTCATATTTATCCACAGCCGCCGTTCTATCCCCACCCTCCCACCGCAGTTATTTCTCGTTCCAATTTAATCAGGAAGTAAAAGTGACACACTCGCATCTCCTTTTTCCTCGAATTTTGTCGTAAATCGGAAAGTGTTTCACGGCGGCAGATGAGTGAAGGAGGATGTGTGGGGCAGCAAGAGGAGCAAGAGAAGGTGGCATAAAAGTTGGAGAAGAGACCTAGGAAAATGGATAAAAACGATGAAAAAGAAGAGGAAAGAGAGATAAAAAAGAGAAAAAGATGGTGAAAAGAAGAGTACAATGAGGAAAGCTAGATAAAGACGAATATGAGAAGAGTTTACCAAGGTTCTGGAAAAAGGTAAGAAGATGGAAGATAATGATAGAAATAGTAAATAATAAGAGGAAGAGGGATACAAGGTAAATACGAAAATAAAACAGAAAATGAAGTAAATGAGGAAGGCGAGAAACTATTGAAGAAGGAAAGCAACCATGGAAGCAAGAATGAAAATCAGAGTAAATTGGCTAGCAAAACAAAGTATTGGTGATCAAGTTATTGAACGTTGAACCAACAACCAGACTTAAATTGAGTTCTTCCTCGTAGTAAAGTGATTCTCGAGACTACATAATTTGCACAATTTTCAGTTCAATAATTATCTAGGTATGTATCACAGTTGTAAGTTCTATTTCGCCCGGAAGACAGTGTCTGAAAACACAAATGTCTTCTCAAGACTGCTCTCTTCTGACAAGAATATGGTGTAGTGAATTAGAATCATTGAAACAGAAAGTTTTCCGATAGCTCATTGTCTCAGTCGGGAGGAAAAATGGCAGGGTATATGAATAACTGTGAACGAAGTTTTAATGGAATGAAGTAATTATTAATGAATAATGCCGTTATGTAGAACTGAAGGTCTGTTTGTCTAAACTTTTAAAACTGTACATTTTTGTCCCATATATGTAGCATGGAAATGAGTTGACTTTGCATACATTATTAACCGCGTTTTACAGTAGAAACAAATTTGTTTGTGGTCATTAGAATATTTACATGTCCTCTACGAATCTCCAGCACTTCTTTTGCTGAGTTTTTGTTAAATTGAATGAATAATTTCTAGGCTATAAGTTGCAATATTATAATATTACGTAACCGTTACAAATAATGCGAAAGTATGAAAGAAAATATTTTGTTGTAGCCAGTTTCACTTTGAAAAATATATCTATCAATAGCATTACTAGTAGTTTAACTGTAAATTGATTATCGAATAGCTATTTTTATAACTCCTAATAGCAGTGATCTTCTTGAGTTTAAGTACCATAAAAGATAATTAACACAACAAAATACGTAAATTCAGTTTTCATCCTCAAACTCTCACGTACAATTAATAATTTCTAAATACTTATTCGACCTTTATTTTGGGTGTTTAATAACATTTATTTGTCTAATTTGCACTACGTCCGTCTCCCAGCACGGAACTAAAATCTACATCTTCAGCGCGTGTATTAAGATACAATCTCTGTTTACAATATCCCCTTTACTACTTCACAGTTCGCAAATTTCTACGTGGCAGTTTCACTCAAAGGCAGAAACGCTTCACGGTTTGGTTGAGGTAGCTGGCCGCATGCCATTTCTTAAGAATGAAGGCAATTACCGTTTGCAGAATGTGTGCAAATGGGAAGGGAACTCACAATCAGTGACGCACAGTGGTCGGTGCGAAGCAGTCGCGGTGGCTGCTGAGCGGGAGTGGGAGTGGGAGAGGGAGGGGAGGGGCAGCGCAGGTGGCGCTCCTCGCAGCTGCTGGAGGGAGGAGAGAGAGAGAGGGAGGGGCGGGGGCGGAGGCAGAGGAGCCCCGCGCGGCTGTAGCCTGTCCCAGATAACATTCCTGTATCGTGTCCTCGCGGCCCCGCCCTCGCGCTACCAGCCGCACACTTTATAACGTTGTCTCCGGCGCAACGGCTGCGGTGAACGTCGCCGTCCCGGGCGACCCGCGCCGCTCAGCCAGGTTCCCGCGCCTCTCCGCCCCGATTCCGCTCCCGTCCACCCCGCCCCGCCCTGCGTCGCCGCCCCCGCTCCCGTCCACCCTCCATGCCTGGCTCTACCTGCTCCGCCCCAACCCGCTCCGCTCCGTCCCGCGATGCATCGCCGCGCCCTGCTCCGATCCACCCCACCCCACTCGTCCCATTCCATTTCACTCGTCCATTTTCATTCAACTCGTCCCTTTCATTTCAACTCGTCCCTTTCATTTCAACTCGTCCCTTTCATTTCAACTCGTCCCTTTCATTTCAACTCGTCCCTTTCATTTCAACTCGTCCCTTTCATTTCAACTCGTCCCTTTCATTTCAACTCGTCCCTTTCATTTCAACTCGTCCCTTTCATTTCAACTCGTTCCCTTCCATTCAACTCGCCCCTCCCATTCCACTTATCCCATCTCCTTCAACTCATCCCATTCCTTCCCTCTTAACCCATCGGATGCCATTCGTCTCATTCCATCACATCCCTTCGCCTTCCATTCATCCCATTCCATTGCACTCGCCCATTTCATTTCCTCCCGATTCATTCCAAAGCGCTCGTTTTATTCCATTCTAATCTACGCACTCAATCCACGATTTCCATTGGATTCCACTCATCACATCTCATTCCATCCCAGAACTTACAATCCATGGAATTTAACTATCCTATTCCCCCCCATGCCAACCCATTTACCTAACTGCATGCCTTTCGACTCAGTCCATTACTATCACATCATCCCTTTGCATTCCACCACACTCGCCCACTTCCTTTAAACTCGA
>BLKR01015583.1:0-62167 GCA_011170035.1 Teleogryllus occipitalis
TTTACTTTGCTGGGAATTTCTATCAGTGCTAAATGCAAACTGTTTTTATACGAATTCCAGACGCTCCATATTTCTCCAATATTTCTCTAGTACGGTTTAAATTCTTTAAACATAACGAAAAGGAGAAATTCGTTGTGCTTTAATGCCACTCAAAAGAAATCCAGTATCTCTGTGAAAATTTTCCAAAAATCAGCGCACCAAAAGTAAAGGTATGAATCTTCCCAAAACCCGAGTAATTTTAAAAGTTGATGCGTTTAAATAAACGCTGACTCCAGAAGAACAAGATGCTTGGACTAGTTTCCAGAGTTTGCGAGTGTGAACATTTCGTAGCGAAAAACCAATCATCAGATTTTGTTAATGGAATCGACAGACATTTATGTACGTTTGAAGAACTGAGCTGTAGAATGTAACTTTCTACACTCCCATTTAGATTTCCCTTGAGAATATCGGTGACGTGAGTGATGAATTACACGAGCGTTTCCACCAAGACATCAGAACAAAGGAGCAACGCTACCAAGGCTTCAGAAATTACTTCATTATGACAGATTTCTGCTGGATGTTTTTCAGAGAAGATCCTGAAACTGTTCACAAGAAACGAGGGAGTTTATCACATTTCTGAGTAAGCTTTACGACATTTATAAGGAAATGGAATGTGGAAGATTTGTAATGTAATAAATGGATTCACTATTGTAGAAAAATGACGGGTGATGGCTGAAAATCTAAATGTAAAACCGAAATCTGTTAAACCTGGTTTAGAGAAATGAGCTTGTATTTCTGTATCAGGTTTCATTTTGTAGACCTGTGTTATCAACTGTTTCTTTTAGAATTTTCTGTAATCTGTTCTCTTAAATGCATTAAAATAAAGGGAGATTGATGTATAATCATTAACGAGCAAAGAACTAAAATAAATTAACTGTAGCACTTCTTTAGCGTGGTAAGAATGAACCAGATGTTCAAGATCAAAGAAGAGATTTCCATTAAAGAACTTCGTATTGTTAATTAATATTTTTCTCCGCTGATTAATACTGCTAAATAATTGATCTCTAAATAGCGGAATTCGTGATGTGAACCATCGTGGTAATAAGAGCATCAGTCTAATTCATTAAGCACTCAGATGAGTGTAGATAGGATTTTTATGTTGTGCATTTTGACAGTTAAGCAGTCTTGCCCAGTCTCCAACATCCATGCTAAACTCATTTGCACATTTCTGGTAATATATATCGCATTGCGCACGAGTATTACCGTTACTTAGTGACGCAATGTTGTTGCATCAAAGCAAAGCGAACCCGTAACTTATGGCCAAAAGGCGGTAATGGTGGATGTTGATGTAGAAATGGAGGTGGAGATGTAAGTAATGATAAAGAAGGTGGTCGAGATGAGAGCAGTAGTGGAAGTAGAAGTGGAGGTAGTGGTAGAGATAGAGAAGGAGGCGGAGGTGGAGCTAGGGGTGAAAATAAAGAAGGATACAGGGATAGAAGTGGAGGTAGAAGTTGAATCATAAGTGGAGGCAGAAGTGGTGGTAGGTGGCAGAGAATTAGTGGAGGTAGAGATGGAGAAAGAGACAGATGTAAAGAGATAGGTGCGAATAGAGGTAAAGGAAGAAGTAGAGATGAAGTTAGTGGAGGAGGAGTGGGAGTGGTATTTACTAGGGCGATGGTTGTGCAGGCAGAGTTGGATGCGGAAGCGGTGGCGATGGTGGGGGCGGGGGCGGGGGCGGGGGCGGGGGCGTAACGAACGGAGTCTATCCAAGGGCGCGACTGCGCGGGAGCTGCAAAGGAAACCGGAGGCTAAGAGGCCCATATGTATGTGGGCCGGTACACGTAACGTCAGAAATTCATGGGTCCGCTGGGTGTTGGAGGCTGCTGCTGTTGCCCCGAGTGCAGTGGGGGGGGAGAGGGAGGGGCGAGGAGGGTGGCGCTGAGGGCGGAGCGGGAACGGAAGGAGGAAGTGGGGTGGCTGCAGGGGAAGCACTTGGGTAAGGGTCGGAGATGATAAAGTATTATAGGAGGAAGAAGAGGAGAAGATAAGGGAAAGTGGTCAAGTGCAAAAATGAGAGAGGGAGATTAAAAGAGATTAATGAGAAAGCGAAAGAGAAATTAAAGGAAAATTTATATTTGGAGTACTAAAATGAAATTTTTCAAAACATACCTAAGAGTGTTGGCGGGTACAAAGGTAAAAGAAATGTAACAACAAAATGAAAAGGCTAGAAGCACAGTAGCGAAACGAAAGAGAGAAGGTAAAATACGGAAGGTGAGGAAAAGAAGAGAAATGTGAACTTTGCAAGAAGCGTAATAAAGAACGAAAGAGCAGAATGAAATAACATATGCACTGCAGAATGACAAAAAAATTAAATTGAAAGAAAGCAGCGAGGAGAAAAACGCTGATAGAAGGTAATCGGAAGAAGCATTTACAAAGTTGACATTTCAGGACCAGAACTGTCATTATTGAACCATCAGTACTGAACTAACAGGAGAGATATGACATCGAGTTGTGGACGGAGATTGGCGCGAAGTATAAGGTCTAAGGGAAAGATCAAAACCACAAGAGAAAAGCAAGGAGGCGAAATTATGAGGCGAGAAACAGAAGAGGAGAGATGAGGTGAAGCATAACAGAGAGTCTAAGAGCAGGCGTCGGCAGAAGCTGCACGATGGAAATTTAAACGGGGCAGACGAGCGGAAAGCTTAGGTGGGAGTGTAACACGATTGAGAGTTTCTTCAAGTGATGGCAGCCAAGTAAAGTGTTTCTTCTACTCACGCTTAAACCTTCCAGCTTCTCTCCTCGATAAATGGGGTATTAAAAGTAAAGTGAGACTGCCTCCAACCGACCACATCCTCTCTCTGCTCTGCCCTCCG
The DNA here is from genome assembly GCA_011170035.1 of Teleogryllus occipitalis. NCBI lineage: Eukaryota > Metazoa > Arthropoda > Insecta > Orthoptera > Gryllidae > Teleogryllus > Teleogryllus occipitalis. The sequence goes on from BLKR01015583.1 coordinate 2,853, forward strand.
ACGCTTTCATTCCACTCTTCGCACGAACCTCCCAAAGCAACTCTTCGGAATGCCCACGCAACCCGTAAGCAACCCATGCCCCGTGGAGCTGATTTATAGCATTATTATCAACTCATAAGAAATTTAAAACTCAAGGCGGCGCTTTTTGGAGGGGAGCGCGGGGAGAAAGGGGGGAAAAGAGAGAGAGAGGGAGAGAAGGGGGTTGCTATCCATGCCGGAAGGTTGGCCGCGGCCATCATTGATGCTCATCGGATTAAGGGACGCACCATCGATTGCCTGCTGAGCTCACTGCCTCCCATTCCAACTACCATGGAAAAGGACAATCCCTCTAATGACCACTTCAAATTACTGTGGATGTAAATCCCGACCAAATCTGTACTCGAAGCTGATATTTGTTTGAAGAAAATTGGACAATTTTCCAAACAATGTTTTGGTTACAATATTGAGTATATTATTTTGGACGAATAAATAATTGAACAGCTAAATGTACTGGGAAATATTCCAGTCTTTTCGCATAATGAGATACTAATATTCATTTAAAAAGTTTGCCAATGTAAATAAAGTTGTATGGATTGTGTTTTCAAGTTGTGTGAGGCGTTGGATGATATGGCTTGGCGGGAACAATTTTGTAAATTCTCTGCAGAAGAATGTGTGATCCGTTGGATAATGAGAAATATTCAGAAGAAACAGAACGGAAGACGAACGCAACTTCTGGCTGGATGATATTTTTTTAAGGTTGGATTCTCTAACCTGTTATTTCTCTGTATTATTCCCATACATTTCAGGCAAAGGTAGAGCGCACAAACGGAGTTCACTATCTATTCAAGCATTCCTTTCTCATCATGACCTCACTCATGTATATAGACCCGGAGGTAGCCAAATCCCTTTCCCCATGATGTTGGAAGACTTTTGAAGTAATCCCACTTGGACGTCTGGCTACTGTTCGAACGGATTTAAATGCAATTAGAGAAAGTAGTACTCGTGCCTATAACAGAGATAGCCCGGTACACATGATTCTCCAGAACCTTGGCAACCTCCTTTCTGTCGGTTTGTAGTACAACCTCCAGAGCTATTTAAGCCGCGCACGTTCGCCAATAGGATACGCACAACCTACGTGTGATTAATTGATTGATTGATTGATTTTTTCGTGTTTCCGGGTGCGTCAACTGCTTCGGTCATTAGTCCCGTTAGTGTAGTGCATGTTTTTTCTCGGGAGATGGCGGTGATCTTCCCCCGCCGGATGGCGAGATCCGGCGCCGACCTACCGTCGGCTAGTGGGGTTTCCCCCTAACCAGGACTCTCCCACCAGCGGGGCATCGCCCCAGCCAGGACAAGCTCGAAGCTCCCGACCGATCTCCCGGAATATGTGGTAGTGTAGTGCATGTTAGTGTGTGTGTGTGTAATGGGAGAGGATAGGACAAGGAAGAGGAAGGAAAGATCGCGCGCGGTCCGTGGCCCGTTTGGTAGGGTACTGCTCCGGCATTCGCCTGGTGTTGATCGGAGAAACCATGGAAAACTACCGATCAGAGCAGCCGGCCGCTAGAATTCTCCTCCAGACAGCGACTGAATTCGACCTAGCTGAAAAGCTAGTGACGAAAATCCTGCCGCCGTCAGGACTCGAACCTAGGACCTCCCGGTCAAAGGCGCTGCAGTGGCATCAGTTGATGCACTGAGCTACCGCTCCCGGTCAACCTACGTGTGGCTCGCTCGGGCAGGGTGCGTCAACGACACCATTTCACCGCGTAATTAGTCGCGTCCACGACTGTTTTGGCTACCAGCAACGCATGCACCGCCTCAACATTGCTCCGGTGGCACACATCAAAGCTCTCCGACCGAGACGCCTCTTTTCTCTGACTCAGCGCAAGCTGCCATCAGGTTTTGGGGAATAGCGTCTGATGACCGCCTCAAAAAGAGGTGACTTACCGTTCTTTGTTCTTACATCCTTATGTTCCTCGTGAACAGTACTTTCAGAACATCTAGGATGTCTCCCGCAGCAGTAATACTCAACGGTGTGAGACTGAATATATCGGCTGTGTTAACATTGGCTTTTGCTTCATGCAGAGCATTCACTCCTTGACATGACAGCCACTAGCGGTAAGATTCAGGAAAGATCGTTTAAAAAAGCATCTCGCCATTACACTTGCTTTACGTGCCAACAAACTACATCCCACTTCCAAATGATGTTTCGGAGAAGCAGGCATTGAGGCTGCCTTGGGAAATACAGGAAACCTTCGTTAGCATGAACTCGCTTGACACGAATTTCGCGGTAACACGAACACAATCTGGGGCTCGGCAACAGATTTTGGTAATACGGACATTTATAATACTCGAATTTTTATAACACGAACTCCGATTATTTTGGTCCCTTGGAATTCATGTTAATGAGGGTTTACTGTATTATGACATTCTCAGTCTAGTTGTCCTCGTTAGGGTTTGCTCTGGAATGTTCCACGACCCAATGGGCGTACCCGATGTTGGCTGCGATGGTGAGTGCGATGAGGTTGTGATAAGCTGGCACCGCCAGGGCGTCCCGACGCCTCATACACGCGGCTTAGCGCAGAGCCTGCTCCCAGGAGGCGCCGACCTCCGCCCTCTCGCTTTCCTCCGCGCCGCGCCCGCCGCCATCAAGTAGCACCGCAGTCCCTATATATAGGAAGCGGCTTTAGTGGTTCAGGGCATGAATTGATCCCACTGCAGTGCTTCTGACCGGGAGGTTCTAGGCTTCGAAACCCAGCGGTGGCAGGACTAACTACATAGCTAGGTCCAATTCTAGAGGCCAGCTGCTCTGATCGATAGTTTTCCGTGGTTTCTCCGACAACGCGGAACACTACCTTAACAAACGGATCGCGCGCCATCCTTCCTGCCTCTTCCTTGTCCTATTCTGACCCATTACTTGCACACACACACACATGGAATGCACTACACTACATGCATGCCGGGGGACCAGTTGCAAGCTTCCTTCTTGTCCCGGATGGCGCGGTGCACTGCTGTGAGAGGCCGAAGCCCCGACACCCAAAATGCGCAGAAAAGAGATTAATGTTAATATGTAACCATACAGTGAAAAACCTTTATTGTGATATTACAGAATAGTGTTTAATAACTTAGCTGTTGATGCGACTATATATAAATAAATTTAATAAAAATTGGTCAAGTTACGTGTTCAGCAGAAAAGTACTTTAGCTTAAAAGACTTTGGAAATTACGAAGTCTTTTGTTCGTCATTCGCGTAGGCCGAAGGTGAGAGCTTCGCCATATTGTTGGACGCGCATTGGGAAGCGTCATTTTGCCCTTAAAGTTGGAGGATCTAAATACTAGGCTATTGCACCCGCACCCGCACCGGTTTGATCATTGGCCATATTCTCGCGGAAGTGATTCGATTCTGTCTCGCTTGCTACGGTGTGAAATAAGAGCACGCACGAGGCTTCATTCAGTGTTATCCGTTGGATTTCAGCAGGTTTGTACACTAGTTTTTTTTCTTAAAGCATTCGTGTATTTAAGATTCTATAGAGAGTTAACGAGTAGTTCTACAATCTAACTGTGTCATCTGTTATAGTGCTTTATGATAGAATAATCACAATTGAGTAAAAAGTAAGCTCGTTTCCTTTCTTTTGCTAGTATTGTAGTTTAAGTATTACTTCATCAAAAAATAAAGAATTAAGTTAAAAATGTGTGAAAGCAATATTCAATTACAATCTAAGTAATACTAAATACCGTTAAACTGTATGCTAACATTGTAAAAGTTATTTAGGACTTGTTTATTTTTGGGGGTGCAGGTAGGTACTATGTGATTATTTGCTACTTATTGAAATATGTTAAATTGTATTCGAGAACTCCTGTAAAGGATTTTCTTTTGAAATTTTCATATACCCAAAATATTCTTTGCGCCTTGTCAGATCAATTGTCTCAATATCCCCTAAGGATATTTTACAGTATTTGAGTTTCTTTCTGATGATTCTCTACAAATGGAAATGGAATTATTCCATATTCAAAGGAAGAAGAGGAATGATGATGCAAGCTACATCGTTTGAGGCGTTGCTAGAGTAGCGTTCGCCACTCAGCACGTGGACACTCAGTAAATAGTGGGTCAGCGCGGACACTTACAAAGCGGACACGTGGAATACGCCCTCAATTGGGGAGAGAGCGGGAGCCAAACGCAAGGGTCTACTCTACAGGGTCACGAGGGTTTTTGATTGATTGATTTCTTCATTTTTCGGGCGCGTCAACTACTGTGGTCATTGATCCCGTTAGTGTAGTGCATGTTTTTTTCCTCGGGAGATGAAGGTGATCTTTCCCCGCTGGATGGCGAGATCCGGCGCCGACCTACCATCGGCTAGTAGGTCTCCCCCTAACCAAGACTCTCCGCCGGTACGAGCTCTAAGCTCCCGACCGATCTCCCCACCTGTGTGGTAGTGTAGTGCATGTTAGTGTAAGTGTGTGTGTGAGTAAGGGGAGAGGAGAGGACAAGGAAAAGGAAAGAAAGATCGCGCGCGGTACGTGGCCCATTTGTTAGGGTGCTGCTCCGACATTCGTCTGGTGTTGATGGGAGAAATCACGGAAAACTACCGATCAGAGCAGCCGGCCGCTAGAATTCTCCTCCAGAGAGCGACTGAATTCGACCTAGCTGAAGAGCTAGTGTCGAAAATCCTGCCGCCGTGGGGAGTGGGAACCTAGGACCGCCCGGTCAGAGGCGCTGCAGTGACATCATTTGATGCACTGAGCTACCGCTCCCGGTGCATCACGAGGGTGCCAGAAGTGTCGCTAGACCACACGGTTGCGTCCACGGGAAGGCGACGGGGTCACAGTGAGCGTGTAGGCGGGAGGGCGCAGCAGAAGGGGCTTTCTGTTCCGGCCTCTGCCACGACGCGGCAGCGAGACCGCCAGCTTGCGGGTATGAGCGCCAGGCACATGTCGAACGCTTCGGCAGTAAATCGTTCGGCTCACGTGCAGACACGTAATTAAACTACATATATAAACCACAGCCATTTCGTCTGTGGTTTGTGCAACTCACGACGTCACACTAGAAATGGGTCGAGATTTCAACTGTTATTCTGTAATTTAAAAGCTGACATTACAAACGCACTAAGCAACAAAACAGAGATTCATACACATTTAATACGTATTTGATGTTAGAAACACGCGTGAAAAGTTAAACTTCTCCAAAAGTAAGAGGTCACTGCTATTTGAAATTTTAAATTAGCAAAACAGGAGGGGTTCAAATGGCAGATCTTTTTGTTTACAAAAGTATTATATGAAAATATTGCACATGTTTTTGTGCTACATTAATCAAATAATACAATGATATTACAGAGAATGTGAATAGTGCTACACAGAAAAGAGGTAAATAATTTTCTTATAACTATCTGAATCTGAGAAAGAGAGTCTTAGTTTGTCTCGTACGTGATTGATTATTTTGTGTAATTACGTCTGTCATCTCTTGATTATTTTATCTTTCTGGGCACAATAACTGCTATGGTAATTAATACCGTAAAAATAGTGCATGTTTTATCTTGTGAGACAGAAGTCTTCTTCCCTGGCTGGAATGTGAGATCCGCCGCCGACCTATCCCATGGCTTGCTGGGTTTTCCCCTCCAAGTATCTCTGCCAGCGAGGCACCGCCCTAGCCAGGACAAGCCCTTTAGGCTTAGGGCTTAAAGGAAAAGGACTTCCCCTTTCAGGTTTTTTTTTTCATAAGCCATACCTTATGGTCTCTTTTCCGCGGTTTTGATGCGATGGAGAGACCATTTGGGGTGAATATCAGAATTCCAATGGTTAGAATGCGGTTGAACGTAGGTATTGTAATGGCTTAAACGCCTTCGGCCTAGCCTCAATTTATTTAATTTGTATGAGTAATAATTACCTATTAAATAAATAAAAGAAAAACATTCTACCCGTCAACGACTTAGACTAACTAACCATACAGCGGATTCCTTCCAAAAAAGAAATATAGTCTACTCCGGTTATAGAGAATTCGGATGTACTGATCCCTCGGTTATAGTGAACCACATGTTTATTATTGGCGGTATGCGATACTAAATGCTGGCGTTAAATTACAATAAGTTTACTTTATACTAAGCAAAAATAATCTTCTCAGGTAAAAATTTGCAGCTGTTTTAGCAAAATTTTCGATGAATGAAAATATATAATTTATTAATAATTTTCTTTCCTAAACTTCCCTCCTGCATTTCCGTGTACTCAAGCTTCAGCTAGCTTCTAAGAGATAGAAGCGTTTCATACACTGTACAGAAATGAAAATATCACATATTCTGTATGTTAGGAATACAACACGTTCTGTGAGAAGATTTAAATTCAGATGTATGCATTAAAAATCGAAATGTGCTCTTATTTTAGTCATTAACAACGTAAAGGCGTCCTTGTGAACACTGAATTGTTAACATCATAAAAGTGTTTCAAATTGCACACTAAATATATCTTAAACTTGATAGACGAACAAGGCAAAGTTGTATGTTAACGCTAAAGAGATAGAAAATTAAAACTTCAAATCGTCCTCATCGTAAGAGGAGCGACAGGAGGGACATCCCTGAATCGGGTTCCGCAACGCGCCACCGATGGACGGAGCGCTGTTGCGGCTACTAAGAACGCGACATCAATGTTGATGTTTTGGAAACGTCGATGTTTCTATAAAAGATCGATTATTTAAACATCTGTATATTAAATTCGATGCTTCTTTAACATATTTGCGGCTACTAAGGATGCGACATAGATGTCGAAGTTTTGGATACATGTGTTTGAACGGAAACGGAAAGGTGTTTTACAATTTTATTTTGAGTTAAATTTTAATTATAAATTAATATATACGGCCTCTATGAAATTAAATTTTGTTGCGCTCGAATTGAATGTTTAAGATGACTAAACCAGCCTTAAAACATCGATAGTTTTTGGTCGATATTTTATTTACATCCATGTTTTAATTTGGAACATCGATGTTTAACAACATCTATATTTTGTTGTCGATGTCGCATCACCAGCGGCAATTACACGAAATGCGTAATCGGTCTCATAGGTGTCGCTTGCTTGCGTCATCTCACTAGAAGCGGGAGAGTCGACTCACTGAGCATACTACGTGGCGTGCAATGGACCGGAGCACGAACTCATAGCTCAGCACCTAATTAGAAATACCACGAGTAGGTTGCTACTTACAAAACACGTTCCTCCTTTTGAAAATATATCAGAATTGACATGAAATTTTATTTTGTCTAAACGTTAGGTAGTCGTTTAGGGGCGCTGGTATGTCCATTGCGAGAGTATTGGCTACTTCAAACACATTTGATAAAAGAATTGAAGGGTTCACTTGGCGTCAAACTTGCAGAACGTGGAATTTTTGCTTTCTAGTGGTGAGGAGTAGAACGAATATTATTTATTTTTATTTGTTTCATAATTACAAAAATAAGCAAAACTATCTTATTAATATTGGCATAGCAAAAATATTACATGAACTATGAACTGTTATATTATTGTGTAGTCAGTACTCCAACACATTCACAAGGTAGAATGTCAATTGGCTATTTCTGCGTCGATAATCTGACAATGTCAATTTTTGTAGTATTTAATTGTCCACTAATGGAACAAAATCAGGCCTGGAAACAAATTGATAAAGAATAGAACAAATCAAAAAATTCAGGAATGGATCTATTCAGAAAAAAGTACGCAAACTACCCCTTCACATATAGTTTAGAACCGCAGCCCAAGTATTTTGAGAAAACTACAAAAATGTTCTTAATTGTGACCACCATTAGCGCTTCTACCCTAGGTGCGAATAAACATTCCAGAACATAATTTTATTTTGTGGAGATGGCTGACTGACAATGTGGCTGATTGAGACTGTGCCAACCAACTCCAATTGTACAGTCCAACCAGACCAAACTGGATTTTTTTATTAAAGATGGTCGTAGAAGTGACAAGGGGACTCAAAACTAAGAAACTGATAGACGAACATCAAGAGCTTGGGTGAAGGTTTCAAGTGAAAAAGAGAAAAAAACATTCCTTCCCAACATTACAGAAGACTTTGAATCAGCTGCGAAAACATTACTCTCAGATCTTAAATTACATTTGGAATTACGGTTTCACCATCTATGCAATGGTCACACTGAGACGTCTGCGAGAAGTTCCAGAGGTATGAAAGACGTGACAAGCTATGGCGTATGGAAGCTACGTAGTCGCTGTAAGAACCCGATTGCTAATTAGACTCGGTTTCCCCTACTTATGATGCATGGGATATATGTGATGAGTGGAATATTTGTATTCATAAAGCAAATAAATCTCGAAATATGTTTTGCCGTAGAGTGCATAAATGCCTAGTTACTGCCGAAAAATGCTGTCTTCCAAACACTTTAATTTTTATGGTTTAACTGCGACATAGCAATTTTAAAACCACTTAACAATATACATTTAATTTACTTTAAACAATCCGTATTTTTTAATACAAATAAAAAGCTCTAGGAGATGTGGTGGGGTTCACTACAGTATGTATATTACTAATTTCGATTGAGCGCAGACACTGGAAAAACTTAGCAGCGTTTGGCCATGTGAGAGGCGCCTATTATTTGCTTAGTTACTCAGGAACACGGGAAGATACATTCGCAATGAAGCAATGAAACGGTAATAAAACGGATTCTATAAAAGGAAACTAGGGTGGGGCAAGTGATGTTTTCCTCACGGACCGTAAATTACTCGACAGTTTCATGGAGAAGCGATGCAACGCACTGCACCGCTGCAGACGCCTCAGAGTCGGCGGTGGCGCGGCAGTCTGTTTGAATTGCTCTCCAAGGGAGTAACTTTTAAATTCAATTGCCAAGAAGGCATTTTTTCGAAAAAGATGGATCTACCATTCTTCATACGTGGAGTCTGGGGTAGTTTTGTCACGATCATTTCCGAACATTCTTTATAGTAAATGGTATAGTATTCAATCATAGTATATGGTATGGTATTCAACATTCTATGAAAATTCTATGTATATCGCAAGAATATTGTGCAATCTGAAAATTATGTTTCGCAATGCAGAGAAAAAAACAATATAAATTTGAATTCGTTTAAGATTATTGTTTGAATTTGTGTTCTTGACTACGAAATATTTTTCTCAAAATTTAATTTCATTTCCATGAGAGTTCCAACTAAACTTGTATTTTGCTCTTAGATTCAATCGAACTTGCAAAAAAATGACAAAAAAACTTAAATAAATCTCGTGAAGAGAACAAAGTATACATAAAATAGTTCAACTATTAAATTTCTATTTTTTTTAGAATATTAAAAATAAATAGATGATTGAAAGATAGTCTGGTGGAATATGTTTAAAATAGATCGGTCACACCAAAATAGCCAGTGAATCCACCTCTTCTATTTATCAATTGAAAGTTTTCTTTATCGCAAATACTGTGAAGACAAAGGAAGTGTGACAATAAAGTAAATAAATCTGCTCTGCATTTTCTCATTTTCCGCTGCATTCCTAATCACATTCATCTATGAAACTATTTTTCTTCTATTTTTAATTTATTATTTTTTGTTAGTTACAAAACTTTTCTGTTGAATTAATTTTACAAATTCCTCTTTTAAATTGATTATTTTCCTTTTCTACCCATTTTACTTGTCGCACATCACATGCATAGTACCGAGAAAGTTATGAAATGCTGTTCAGAAATACAGCGATTTTTCGACAGAAAAAATCGTATTGTAGGTTTCGGATTCAGAAAAAAAAATTTTTTTGGTTCCTATTTAGAGTAAATTACTTTCTCTAACACAATGTTTAGTCAGTATCCACATTTGGTGGGTCTTTGATTTGGAAAAATTGGTTTACAGCCAAACGTAAGCCTTTGAATAAAATTACCAGCTAAACGATAAGCAGGATTTTCACCAAAATGAATAATCCCTAATCGATGTAGCTGATATAGAGAGCCTTTGAATTTAAAAGGGATATTTCAAATTAGGGAGAAACTTCACAAAAACCCAAAATTATACGAGTAGTTTCAATATTTTCTCCAAAATTGCTCCAAATTAAAAAAAAATTATCGGATAGAGCAAAGCACGAGTGTAAAGATGGCCCGTTTTACGTTGAATTCTCTACATTTTCGTAAATTGCAAGTGTTAAAAATTTCGACGCGGCGTCACCCGGACAGCCAAGATCATTCACAATGTAATTTTTCATTATTTCTCATGTTTATATTTACATTACATTACGGCGTTTTTATACATTATTTCATTAAAAAGAGTAAGAAGAGATTAAAAAACAAAAAAAAGTGCCAAAAAACTGTGCCATTCTGTAGGTCCACTAGTTTCTTTTGTTTATTTCCATATTCCAGAATATATTTCATAATACTGCATATATGGTTTTCTCTTACAATCTTTATTCTTTCTACATTATTTCCACATCGTTTTATTCTGTCTCTGTATTCTTCCTCAAAGCTTACGTCATAGATTAAAGAGGTATAATTCTTTACTCTATGCTTATGTAGACGGCACTGATCAATGCTTTCTTTTTCTCCCTTTCCGTCCCTTCTGTCTCTATCATTCTTTTTCTTCTACAACGTGACGGTGGGTGGTGATCAATGAGTATGCACTACTAACAACAGCGGCGGCGGCGGCGGTGGTGGTGGTGGTAGTGACAGCGGTGGCGGATGTGGGTGGCGGGAAGGAGGACAGGGCGTGGGCGTGGGCGGTGCTGGTGGCGGGGGCTGGGGCGGAAGCGGTGGCGGTGGCGGCGGGGGCGCATGGCGGTGGTGGCGTTGTCGGTGGTGGTGGTGGTGGTCTCGGATGGGGGGGGGCAGCGGCGGCGGTGGTGGCGGCAGGAACGAGGACGGGGACGGGAAGTGGGGCGGTGCCGGTGCGGAGGCGGGGGAAGAAGCGGTGGTGGTTGCGGTGGCGGCGGCGGCGCATCGCCAGGCGCAGCTGCAACGCGCACTCGCCGCCGCCGCCACGAAGACGCAGATAAAGCTGTGCCGCTCCCTTGTCAGGCCCGCCCCCTCCCTCATGTCTGGATGTGGCTCCGCAGCCAGAGTCGTCTCGCTCTCTCGCTCTTCACTAGTGGCTGCGTCGCGACGCGACGGCCGCCTCATCCGCTACGACCATACCATCTTCATTGCGTTCTTTTTATTATCACCACCACCACCTCCTCTACATTGTCATGTCACCTTCTTCAACTCAGCATCACGCGACGATCACCACCAACACTAGACCTCTTCTATCACCACCGACGCAATGATATCAAAACAACCTCCCACTCCAAATCGCAATAACCATTCTCGAATCTACAGAATATCTCCACTGCCGTCTGACATCGCCACCACTATCACCGCCAATAGTATTCCTAAAATCACCACCACCACCACCAAAAAGCAACCGACACAAATCTGCTTTGACAGTCACCTCTCCATCGGCACATGCCTTCTCCAACCATTTCCGCTGTGACAGACACTGCCTCCTCCGCCGCCGCCACTGCTGCAGTCCCAACCTCCCCTTCCCCCCTTCCCGCCCGAGCGACGCCGCAGCGGTGACGGGGGCGGCGGCGGCGGCGGCGGCATCGCCGTTTCGTCTGATGAAGTAATACATAAGTAATACGGCTTCCAGAAGCGACCGGCGAATGGCCCCATCGCCCGCGGCGCCCCCTCCCCTCGCCACCCGCCCGCCCCCGCCCTGCCTCCCCCGCCGCAAGGCGCCACCGGCGCAGGCGCTCGCGAGAACCCGCGGCTGGACCGCGACCGCCACGCACCGAAGTACCGTCTATTCAAATGCCCACACTAGCCAGACCTTGATTGATTGGTCAGTGATTCCGGGCGTGTCAGTTACTGTGGTCATTAGTCCGCTTACTGTACTACGTTTTTATCGTGGTGATCTTTCCCCGCTGGATGGCAACATCTGGCGCCGACCGCTACGTTGGTTTACGAGATTTTCCACAACCAGGTATAGCCCCCTGTGTGGCAGCGGCCCAGATGGGACAAGCTCTAAGCTTACGATATGTGTGGTATTGTACTGTGTGTGAGTGTAAATAAGGGTTGAGGGTAGAGCAAGGAAAACGAAGGAAAGATCGCGCGTGGTCTGTTGTTAAGGTACTATTCCGACATTCGCCTGGTGTTGATCGGAACCACTACCGAGCAGAGCAGTCTCCGACTTATCTATGAAGGTAGTGTCGAAAATTCTGCCATCGCCGGGACTCAAATCCTAGGACCTCCAGGACAGAGTAACATCGTCTCTCTTTGTCTTCCTCAGCTAAATGTTTGGAGTGACAGGAATTCACTGGTTTCCGTTGCGTTAACTACTTAGGTCATTAGTCCTGTAAGTGTTGGGAATGTTATGTCCATGGAGGAGGCGGTGTTCGTCCTCGACTGGAACTTAGATCTGGCGCCGCCCTACAAGTCAGCTTGCGGCATTCCCCCTCCAACCCCCCCCCCCCCCTAGGGACGCGCCAGCCAATAGACCAGTCGAAAGATTTCTTAGCATTCGACTGGTCTCTCAGTGTGTGGTAGAGTAGTGCACTGTGTGTGTGTATGTTTATGTGAGAGTGAGTAAGTGGAGAGGACAGAAAGGAATAAAAGATCGCGCGCGGTCTGTGGCTCGTTTATTAGGGTAATGTTCCGGAATTTTCCTGGTATTCATCGGAGAAATCACAAAACTACCGATCAGTTCTGCGGGCCGCTGGAATTTCCATCTAGACAATTTTTCAATTAAAAACTTATAATGACCACTAATATTCATATTTATAGTTTCGGAAGGTTTGTGGGACCAAAAGTCGCTTTAGAAAATCGATTATCAGTACTAAATGTAATCACCTTCTACCACGTACTACCACTTCTCAGTAACGCTCGCTTTTTGTGACACGACCCCGAGCTCGATTTCCGTTCTGGCAAGATTATAGTGTGCGCTTTCCTTGAAATATCCTAGTATATGTTGCTGTGTGACGATGAGAAAACTCACTTCTCAGGTTGAGAAGACCAGAACACGGCGTAGGGATACATACATGCTAACCACACGTACCCCACAACCCATGGCCGGGAGGTCGAGACGCCCCTGAAAAGCCCAGGCTTCGTCAGAGGCCACTGCGCCAAAGTACATACATACATACATACATACATTACACTAATATACAGAGTTATTCCCTTGGGGAACATAATTCCTTCACCAACACTATCTAGATATTGAACTGATCAAATAGTATTACTATGAGTTTGCAGACAAACGTTCCAAAATGAGCTAGTTTTTAGGTATATCTGTTAATTGAGGGCATATGCCGAAGTCGGCTTTGGCTAGGTCCATTCAATGTATGTATTTTAAAAATAATATTTACTCTACATTTATATGTATACTACAGTACTGGAAACTTTTGTACGAAAAAAACGTATTTATTAATCCATTAAGTACCGTCATCCCCAAATGGAGGTTTTGGAATTTTTCCAACTCATATTTTCTTATTTTGCACCAATTTGCGAGTTTTATTTCTTCAATCGATTGAGACATCTTAAATGAAATATATAAGCATATTTTAGCGCTATATTCAGCAGTCGTCAGTTCAACAATATTACTTAAATTAACGTTTTAATGACATGTGCAAATGGCTTAAGAATTCTGTTAGACTCTAGAAGTACTATTATTTACAATGTTTTCAGATAAATTTTACAAACTGGGACCTATGGATGGCTCGAATATGATCACTTTTTACCATTAAAATGTGAAAAGTTTAATGTAAGGAAGTTACATATGTAACATTAGCTCCAGATTGTCAGACAACTTCTTATGCATTGGAATTCGGCAGGAAAGCGAATATTAGTTGACTGCATACGAACGTGACCTGCGGAATAACAGTGCACGGACTTTGCCTGACAATCTGGGGCAAATGGCAGATGTGTAATTTTTTTATTTGAAATTTTCCATTGCATTTCTCTAAGGGGTTGTCCATAAATTACGTAACGCAAATTTTGAGAATTTTCAGTACCCCGTCACTCACTGTAACGTGCGTTTGAACCTTCCCCTCAGAAAATTATTTCGAAAGATTTGCGACAACGCTCTCACACTTAAAAAAATAAGTAAAAATAAATTATAAAGTAGTAACGAGATGTATTAATTTTATTTGTGTTACATATTACAATTTGTGAAGATTAAAGTCAGAATTAGTTGGTGATGCGGACTGGACTTAGCAATAAGATTAAGGATTTTTGAAAGAAGGAATGTCGCGAGCCAGAACATTTTGACAACAAGCCATCGTGAACAATGCATTGGCCAGACTCTACTGCGCCCATTTAATTAAATCCAAGAATAAACTATAGATAAGTTTAAACATTTCCTTCGTAATCTCAGCGATTGAATAAATATACCGTTGATTTAAAAAAATGCGATTATTGAAGAAATACTTCCATTTATTGTAACGGTTTATATATCATAATTTTTTAAGTTATTTATTGTTTTATAATTTAATTTATTAATATTTCAAGGTTTTAGTAGAAGGCTAAATAAAAGGAATTATTTCAGCAAATGATGAAAATTTAAAAAAAGAAAATATCAGCGTTAGGCTAATCTGTGACCTTCTACCCCTATGTTAACGCTGTCTCAAACCTTCCCCCTCTTTAGCATTACGAAATTTATGGACGGCCCCAAATCAACACTAGTCATATTGCACTCTTCTATAAGACTTCTACATGATTTTGAAATTAGCCACATTTATTCTGAGACATCGTGTATGCAACACAAAGTACAATGACAATTTGTATCTGAGAGAGAAGCTAAAAATAATCCTTTTCAAACTTAAATCTGGCAATGTTCGTAACTTACTTTGCGAAAATGGTATACGTTTTGTACACAGTAGATTTTATGTCGTTTTTATTGTGATTAGATAACATTTGAGCAAAATTAATTAACTTAAGCGATCCAACTATAAGAATTGCTTAATAACAACTTCTAAGAAATTATCTCAAATTTGAACAATATTTTGGAAGGTTTCCCATCACGAAAAGCCTTAAAAATGTATTTAAATTCATGTTACAAACAATTTTTCATAAACAGTCGGGTTTTCCAAAAACGTATATCACGATCACAAAATAAAGCTTTTTGATTTTTTACTATTAGTAACCTTTATATTTTTGTGCTGGAAATGGGTTGATAACGATACGAAACTTAATTAAAGATTCAAACGTTACCTTTCGTACCGCTTGTTATCATTTTATCTTTTCGTCCCTATAGTATTAATTGATCTCCCCCAAGACATTCCTTCACCTCTCACCAATTAACATTTTAACGTTCCGCGTTTCTACGATCTGCTCTTTATCACCATCTCCAATATCACAACAGCAACGTTCGTTATCAATAAAATTATAACTAGTAAATGTCACTATGAAAAAATATTGTTTTTTCAGTTGTTTGATTGTATTATAACTTTAGATTCAGCATAAAAATAATATATTTTATACAGGCAAGAATCAATATTAAGTTAGAGAGTTGAGTATTTCAAATGTATAATAAATCATTAAAATAATTCTTTTTACACTCATACACCTTCACACACTCACAGAGCCAATGGTTACTCTTCGAAAGAATAAATTTTATAACGCCGTCTTCATCGGTTGATTTGAAGATTGGTTGTTCTGTCGTCATCGGCCGCCATGGGTCACATTTCCTCTTGCCCATTCAAACAAACTTCGTGTCACAAACGCCAACGCGCGTTACTCGGGCGACCCATTACCTCAATATCGTAACGACGTATTCATACCTCCATTCCATCAGCGGCTAAAGCAGTTTCTGCCGCCCCGTGCATTGATTTGCATCGCAGCCGTCGATCCAATATCCAATGAAGGCGCGGCCGTTTTCTACCTGTCACCCCTCGAGTCGAGACCTCCTCACCCTCACCCCGCAGGCCCCCGCGAGCGCGAGCGGGCCGTCCCCTACCTCGACGGCTGATCCGCGTCGCACATTGCCATGTCGTAGAGGTGCCGGTGCCGGTTTACTCCGCTTTGCATAAAACGGGGCCCTTCCCCACGCCCGCTCAAGCACCGCTCGTCACCTTCGCCCTCGCCCCCACCCCCTCTCCACGACCTCCTCCCACGCCCCCGTTCTTGGCCCGCGCTCTGCCACCCCATCTCGCCCCTTTCCTCGCCCTCGCCTCTGTCCAACGTTCCGTTCCTGACCCTCCCCGCCCCCACCCACCCGGCCCTCGCGCCGACCCGCACCCTCGCAATCACAACTTGGCGCTGTAAAGAGCTGGGATAAGAAGGCGCGGGTCGCGGGTTCATTGTACTTTATTGCGAATGGCTCGTTTCATCTCCTCCCATGCATAGTTAAGGCGCGCGACTCGCGCGCTGGTGGCGCGGCGCGGCGCGGCGTGGCGCGTTGGCTGCAGCGGAGCAGGCGGTGCACAGTGGGTGCAGGCGACTTTTCCGTAGAGCTCGTTAAACCTCCAGGGCACTATAGACGGTATTCGATAGTGCCGTTTTATCAAAACCGTCGATATTAATAACTGAACAGATAACTGAATGGGTGACTAATAAATGAAAAATATCGAATACTATCGGAATCAATTTTTATTTATATACCTGTAGATAAATCATTTTTAATTAAAAACACTCCAGCAATATTATTCATCTTTTATTTATCTCTCAATGTAAAATATACACTAAAATCACTGGTTCAATCACTAGTTCGACGTTGTATTTTATTAATAAGAGAAAGAAAGACAAAATTCACATTCACGATGAACGTGAATGAGCATCAGTTGTTTGAGTAAATACATCAATAGCCTGTACGTGTGGAAATGTTTACTATCACGTTATAAGTTGGCAATGTTTAATTTATTGAAGTAGTATAGTGATATACCAACATTTTTTCGAGATGGCTTCGCTGAAAGAGAATTGCAATATTTTACATATTTTCAAAGC
The DNA here is from genome assembly GCA_011170035.1 of Teleogryllus occipitalis. Classification (NCBI taxonomy): domain Eukaryota; kingdom Metazoa; phylum Arthropoda; class Insecta; order Orthoptera; family Gryllidae; genus Teleogryllus; species Teleogryllus occipitalis. The sequence goes on from BLKR01015583.1 coordinate 19,714, forward strand.
AGTTTGCATTTAATGATTAATGCTTTGTTGGAAAAATTGGTACGATATTATTGAATTTAACTTTTCATTATAGAATTACTATACCACAACATTATTTTGGTTTATTTGGTGAAGAACATTACCAATTAGTTAAATGAATTTGAAGACTATCGATAGTTTTCGATAGGCAAAATATCGAGGTTTAACGCGCTCTACTTTTCCGATCTACGTGGAAGTGTAAGATTGTTCTGGTAGGAACGATAAATGCCACATTTGGTCTCTTTGTAGCTATTAATAGCTGGTACTTTCCAGCATGGTCATAGTGGAAGAGGTGACTGATAACATTTTTGAAAGTGAAACAAATAACATTTTTTATTGAAACGTAATGTAACATGAAAGCCCTTCTGCTACTTCATAATCAGGTTTGGGCAAAATACTTTGAATTTAGTGTTTAAATACGTCACAAAATACTTTATAAATAAGTATTTAAATACATACACAAAATACATTAGGATGTGCAAAATACTTACGTATTGAAAATACTTGTAATTATTGTAAATATATATTAAATTTTGTATTGTATGTTTTTATTGCAACAATATATTGAAAGTCAATTACAGTAAATTAGTAATTGACAGTCATACAAATTTCTGAACAACAACTATTATAATGTATTTTAACAATATGTATAAACATTTTCAAGTGTATAATGTTATCAAAAATATGTTTAACGCAAAGAAACGAAATTTCCTTCGCCCTGAGATTTGTTTAGGAGAGAGTTAGCTACAATGTGTTTTCAGACACTGATATTTTTCTTTTAGATAATTTTAGTGCCGTTTTAAATTATTCTGTTTTGAACAGCATAAAACTCGTACATACGTCAATTTAACACATCGAAGTCGTACTAACCTTCTTCTCTTTGGTGTTGAACCAATAAGCTATATTCTTCTGCGTTTATTAAAATATTAAAATATTTTAACATTGAGCTGTTGTTTTTACGTATATTCTACCTCTGTTTCTTACTTCCTTGACTATTAAATTTTATATTTTTATATTCACGTTTTATTGATGGTTACATGTTTATACTATTAATTGTACAGAAAACAATACCAATGTGAGATTTAAATAAGTTCTCATGGGAAGTCTTTATATATTAACTCATAATAAATAAAGGACATAACATTCAGTAAACCTTAACTTTCAGAAATATGTACCCAGTTTGTTAATATTCATCAGTATCCAAACAGAGTCTTACAACGTTTGTCTCTATAGTCTTTGTTCAATGTCATTTCAAAGCAATGCTACTCTCCCGTTGAAAACTGGGCAAGATAAAACTGTTCGAGCTGTAGTATTCTAGCTATCTATCGCAACACTAGACACAAACTGCAGACATCCATAACAGCTACAATCTAACATTTTGCTTTCAGGGCAGTAATGACCACACAGTTAGGAATTGCCTCTAATCTGGGGCCCATAAAAAAGATAGATCGCCCAGGGCTAAAGAAGCAGCAATCCATAAGGCGGAATAGAAATGTAAATTAGTAAAGATAAATAGACAATTCGAAGTGGAAAATATTTTTCCATATAAATCGAGTTCTAAATACTTGTTTTTTGTTAGTATTCGGGCATTTTAATGCTTCACAACTTGCAGTATCGTATATTAACTTTTAAATAGAAACTATTTTATGTTAATTCAGGACAGGATGGAAGATTATCCGTTTTAGTAATCTTCCTCGGATAAGCAGTAGGCAGGGTGGCATCGTGTACACTGATTTCTTTAGAAGGGAGTTTACACTATACTTAACGACACGATTGTGGTAAACAGAATCGTGGTTGCCAATATACTCGCTGTCACTGATTTCAAGAGTCTATCGTTTGGCTAAAAGACCCTACCATGAAATTTTGAAAATATAAGAAATGAAATTAGCAAACACAGGATACTGATGAGTCCACTAAAATAGTGGCAAAACTGTACGAGACAATTTTTGTATTATTCTGACAATAAATTTTAAAACTTTATTACAATAATTTCGGTTCTAAGAAACGTTTATGCAAAGGTGTACATGCCACTGAAATAAATTGAAAGCATTTTCAAGTAATTTCCATTTTGAAACTTACGGTAATTAATAATATTTTGATTTATTTAACGTATTGGTCATATTAACTACTAGGTAATTAGGAAAACTCTATTAAAAAAATATTATGTGTATTGTTTGAGTACATAGAAACAATATGACTCGTTTTCCTTTTTCACAGGCCTTATTTACCTTCTCATGATATTTCAGCGTCTCTAGCGGTGTCTTTTGCTATGTACCTCTTTCATTGAAAACTTTTTAGTGACGAATAAAACTTATAAAAAAATAGGAAAGAAAATTCATTTTGAATGAATAAGGTATGCCGTTTTTATATCAGGAGTTAGGTTGACGATTCCGACATAAAATGTTGAAATAATACGTGCAACGTCTGAGTAGTGAATATTATTTATTCAATTTAAAATTATTTCAAATAAGAATGGCATTTTGAAAATACTGAAAAAGAACACCGAAGAAGATACAAGTGCTCTCTACGAGATGAAAAGACGCGAATATCAAGAAGGAAAACTAGTACTTGGGTATCCATGGCATAATAATATAAAATAATATCTCTAAAATAAATATATACAGGATATTATTTCTATTTATTTATTTATTTATTTATTTATTTTACGTCAAAAAAACAGTTCAAACTGCGTATGACGTGCTATGGGAAAAAGTGAATTGTGTGCACATTTTCAAAATTCTGTGATCCCTACACTAAGTCATATACTACTTAAATTAAATTTAAAAAAACAACCAACAACAACCCTTCCATGTAATAAAATCTATTTTTAAGGATAAATAAGGAATAAATTTTGGCTCTTATCCATGTTGTCCTTCGGAATAATACTTCCTGCCGCGACATGGAAACGATAATTTCAATAATTGTACTTCCCACTGAATTCTAGAAGCATATGTTTTCTAGTTTACAAATATTTTTGAGGAATGGCGTTAAACTAACAAAAAGCATGGAGAAAAATGCATGTATACATTTATTATTATTATTATTATTATTATTATTATTATTATTATTATTATTATTATTATTATTATTATTGTGACTGTGTTAAAATAAATTGTTTAGATTATTTTAATAAAAAGGGGGATAATGTCAGTATTTTTCTCTGAAGTTACGCATTTTTTGTTCAAACTTCAGCTATATTCATGCTGATCTCCAAAAAGTTGAGAATGAGACAGCGCACGGAGAACGGATTACAGTGAAGGATGCGCTCTCTACAGATAAACATGTTGGCCGCTGAAAGCGATCGCCTGACTTCTGAGGAGTCTTTGCGGAGGATAGAGGGCCTAGCCTCTTCCTCTGCTGTGTTACTTTTTACTCGCCGCGCCGCTCTGCTTAAAACGGATGAGGGGGCGACTGCCTCCGTCATTAGTGCAATCGCGTGGCTTGAGCGGAGACCGCCATGTTTTATTCCAAGAGCTTCGTGCAGTTCCCAACTTGTTCTCTCTGGTCTCCGGCGAACGGCCGCCTCCACCCTCGAAGCAACTGCACGCCCGGCTCCATCCCGTCCATCCCTCCCCGTTGCCCCCTGCGCCGCGCCGACCACCACCGGATTCCCGCCAACTCCCTTCCCTCGCCCGTGTTCTCGTCCGCTCCCTCGCCCTCGCCCTCGCCCTCGCCCTCGCCTTCGCCTTCGCCTTCGCCTTCGCCTTCACCCTCGCCCTCGCCCTCGCCCTCGCCCTCGCCTTCGCCCTCACCTTCGCCTTCGCCCTCGCCCTCGCCCTTGCCCTCACCCTTGCTATCGCCCTCGCCCTTGCTCTCACCCTCGTTCTCACCCTCGCTCTTACCCTCACCCTCGCCCTCGCCCTCGCCCTCGCCCTCGCCCTCGCCCTCGCCCTCGCCCTCGCCCTCGCCCTCGCCCTCGCTCTCACCCTCACCCTCACCCTCACCCTCGCCTTCGCCTTCGCCTTCGCCTTCGCCTTCGCCTTCACCCTCGCCTTCGCCCTCCCCTTCGCCTTTGCCTTTGCCTTTGCCTTCGCCCTTGCCCTCCCCTTCGCCTTTGCCTTCGCCCTTGCCCTCCCCTTCGCCTTTGCCTTCGCCCTCGCCCTCGCACTCGCCCTGGCACTCGCCCTGCCTTCGCCTCGCCTTCACCTTCATGTCCCACCAGCCTTCGCCCTGCGCTTTACGCCTTCGCCCTCGCCCTCGCCTTCACTCAGCTCTCGCTCTCGCTCACCCTCGCCCTCGCCCTGTCTTCGCCCTCGCTCGCTCTCGCCCTCGCCCTGCTCTCATCCTCGCTCTTATCTCGCCCTCGCCCTCTCGCCCTCGCCCTCACATCCTGCCGCCTCGCACTCGCCCTCGCCCTCGCCCTCGCCCTCCCCTCCTTCTGCCAGCTCTCGCGCCTTCGCCCTCGCCTTCTGCCTCCTCTCGCCCTCGCCCTCACTCTCACCCTCGCCCTCGCTCTCACCCTCGCCCTCGCTCTCACCCTCGCCCTCGCTCTCACCCTCGCTCTCGCTCTCACCCGCGCCCTCGCTCTCACCCTCGCCCTTGCTCTCACCCTCGCCCTCGCTCTCACCCTCGCCCTTGCTCTCACCCTCGCCCTCGCTCTCACCCTCGCCCTCGCTCTCACCCTCGCCCTCGTTCTCACCCTCGCTCTCACACTCCTCCTCGCCCTCGACAAAACGGACGAACGGGCGAAGGGGACAAAAGGAACGAAATGGGACAAAAGGGGCAAGGAAACAAGTGGGACAAGAATTTCAGAATCAATTTCTTGTATTTCTAACCAAGATAAATATGACGGCTTCAAATGGCATTGCATTCGGTGGAACGTAAAAAAATGTAACTTTAATATATCCATACAAAAACAATTGTAAAATAAAAGTTGTTTAAATTTATTCCTAAAAATTCTGTTTTGTGGCAACGACTGATTTATCCAAAAATGTATGAGCACTGGTAAAATCAAGACAGCAAGCTCGCTTAACTAATAGATTATCGAGAAATTTACCGGCCGTTGCTATGGTCGCTCGCCACTCGCTCGCTAATTGCGTGTTTATGGTCGTAAATAACAAAAATAAATATATACATCTTATCTCTAAAGGCCCAAGCAGGACCAGAGGACTGATGACGCATTTAAAACATTCCCCCCCCCTTTTCTGTAACACAAGAGAAGTCATTGGTTTAAATAATACGTAAATAATATACATTGATTGATTGTGATTCCAGGCTCGTGAACTATTGAGGTCATTAGTCCCGTAAGTGTAGTGCATGTTTTTCATCGGGAGGTGGCGGTGATCTTCCCCCACTGAATGGCGAGATCCGGCGCCGACCTACCATCGACTAGCGGGGTTTCCCTTAACCAGGTATCTCCCACCAGAGGGGAACCGCCACTGCCGGGACACGTTCTAAGTCCCCGCCCGGTCTCCCGGAATATGTGGCAGTGTAGTGCATGTTAGTGTAAGTGCATGTGTGTAAGGGGAGAGGATAGGACAAGGAAGAGGAAGGAAAGATCGCGCGCGGTCCGTGGCCGGTTTGTTAGGGTACTGCTCCGGCATTCGCCTGGTGTTGAACGGAAAACTACCGATCAGAGCAGCCGGTCGCTAGAATTCTCCTCCAGACAGCGACTGAATTCGACCTAGCTGTATAAACTAGTGTCGAAAATCCTGCCAGCGTCGGGACTCGAACCTAGGATCTCCCGGTCAGAGGCACTGAAGTGACATCAGTTAATGCACTGAGCCACCGCCCCCGGTTATTATAAATTAAACCCAGCCGTATTCCCGCTTCGGACCACCCCTCGCTCTTTGCAAAAACCAAACTACCAATGACTTCGCTCGCCTTCAATCCACACTGCTGTGGCCTTTTTTCGAACCTCGTAATTGCCACCTCTTCATCCCAATGACATAGTTACCATAGCCACCTTTACCTTCCTTCCTTCCCTCTCCCCGTCACCAGTGCGGCTGTCACCATCTCAGCTCTGCCAACGGTTTTGATGGTCCTCCTGGTCCTCACTTCCAGGGACTGTTATTAAAAAGTTGGGTGTTTAGGCGTTCGCACTTCCGTAAATAATACAGTCGGTGTCTGGGCTAAATCAAATCGCACTCGCTCGCGCTACGCGAATTACACTGAGTGTACACACTACGGAGGAACGCGGTTTTGGGAGGAAGAACGGTAGGAGAGAGAGTCAATGCAAACGATTCATTTTTTCATTTATTTAACTTTATTTAACGTCAAAATCAGTTAAAAAAGTTGTAATGATAAAGGCAGAGCCGCCACAGTGAAGGACTAAGATCTTAGAAGAATTGAGAACAACAATACAATGGTTGAATTTCTTGCCTAAAATATGTTAATAAAGTCCACTTTATAAAAAAATTAGGAAATAACTTAAGAAATGTTCGATCAGTATAAAAAGTGGTAATTATTGCACGGGGTAAATGATGTTACTTTTGTGGAATCTCAATTATATATGCGAGTTGGTATTAACCCATTCAGACCAATAGTTCTTTGCGCAATATATTTCTTATGTTATCAGGTGACCATCTTGAAACAAGTATCGAGAATGCAATTAATATGTTTCGATTATTCGATATCATATCCCCGAATTTCAAATATTTCCGTGTTTAAACGACGACAAAACGGTTGCGAGGTTTGTCATGGCAATCCTTGCACAATACGGGTTTAATCATCGCAGACCCGAGTCTCCAGAGTGAATTAGGGAAAGTCACTGGGCGCGGAAGTCAATTAATTTTATGTCATTATGTTCTGAGCTTGGAATGAATGTATTTAACTATTTATCGTGCGGCTTGATTGCAGGGAGACCACTAGGGAAGGTCGTTCCCCAGCTTGGTTACTAATCCACGACTAGTCAGCGTGCAGCAAACCGCAAGATAAATGCAGGAGTAATGTTGTTGTTCCCTTTTAATTTAGAACGAGGTATACCTTAAGGGTTTACTCGACTGAATTGTCATGTAGCCTTCGAACGTCCAGGGACTCCTAGAGACCAATGCCACTCGACTGTGTCAAGCCCGTCCCACGTGATCCCATCCCCCGTTAGATCTCACCTTGGAAGTAGCCTCTACGCCCATCTCGGCTAGAATAGTTCATGATACTTGAACTTGTACACTCATTTTATAACGCCTTAGTCCGTAGACCGTAGATCCATAGTACTCGTACATCTTCATTGCCGGTTAGGGCAAGTGAAGGTGAAAGGATCAGGGCACACAGGTGATACTGGAGGGATTGGTAAAGCCCTCATGCCGTGATCACAACTAGAACCGAGCATTCTACGAAACATCAGCAGACCGCCGCGCCACTCGGGGTCCTAATTGGCGAGCGCTCGGAGTAAGGCTGGGAAGGCACTTCCCGCTCACGCCGCTGGGTGGTGGCTCAGGACACAACTGATCTCACTGCAGTGCCTCTGACCGGGAAGTCCTAGGGTTCGACTCTCGACAGCGGCAGAATTTTCGACAGATAGCGAAGTCGAGTTCAGTCGCTGTCTGGAGAAGAATTCTAGCCGTCCGCTGCTTTGATCGGCAGTTTTTCGGAGTTTCTACGATCAATACCAAACGAATGACGGAGCAGTACCGGACAAAAGGGCCAAGGACCGCGGGCAATTCTATCCTCACCTCTTAGTTACACACACACACACACACACACACACACACACACACACACACACACACAATCACGCACTAAACTACCACAAATGCCGGAAAACCGGTCGGGAGCTTAGAGGTTGTCCCGGCTGGGGGCGAGGCTTCGCTGATGGGAGATACCTGGTTGGGGAAACTCCGCTTTCCGACAGTTCGTAGTCCTCGGATCTTACCATACAGTGGGGGAAGACCACCGCCTCCTCCCAAGAAAAAAAATGAACTTCATTTACGAGACTAATGACCTTAGCCCGGAATCACTAATCAATCAATCAATTGTGAATCTCGATGCCACCGGGCAAGCGGCGACCAATAGTTTATTGTCGATCGCGTAGAGCTCGGAAGCCGGCACGTAGCGGAATGTCACTCGCTCATAGGGCTTTCGATCAAAAGTCCAGAAGTCTTTAGAACGACCCTTTCCACCATCACTTTTGCTATTCACATCCACCAAATATCCATGTAATACAGTTAGCATCGAGTAAATAACGTTGTAACCATGTAGCATCAGAAGAAATTAGAAAACTGTAATGGAGAGGAGAATCTTGAAAGAGCGCGTGAACTTAGTACACTTTTGTTAAGGAATAAAAATTATTACAATAGTATGGTATTAAAATTCTGATATTATTTTGCAAATAGGAATTGGAATGCGCAAGCAGAAGCTCATAACAATTATATATTGTTAGATATTTAAGAAAATAAATGGTTGATGACCTTTTGCGATTTATTAAAATTTAAAATAATCCATGAAAAAATCATGATTTCAGTGATGAAAGGCAGAATCTACGTACATAAGAATGTAAGGCAGAGACTGAAAAAACATTAATTAAGACTGGAAAAAGTTGATCCAGATTGGGAATTTTCATGTCGCCAGCACGCGTGAACAGTGGCCACGCTCGATCGGAGGCAACCGGCTGCAGCAAGCGCCCGAGTGTTCATGTTGAGAGGCAGATAACCGGTCGGTCGCTGGCGGTCGTCATACAACGGAATGCGGATCTCTCATCACAGCTAAAAACTACTCCTTACAGGGTATTCGACGCCACAGCCTTAACGTTAGAGTACTTGGCTTCATTAGCCCAATGACCCTGCGCTAACAGGCGCTAGGTAAATGCGAGAGTAATAAAAGGGAAGCCAGGCAAAATAATGGTGATGAATCATGATGAAGGGAAATTAGAAAAGGGATAGCTCTGAGAAAAACTGCCAGCTTATTTCCTCAAAGTCTGGCAAGGATTTAAAGACGTATACCTAGAGGCAAATATTGAGCGATGAGTACACAACGGGTTGCCCCAACGGGTATTGTACAGGTCAAACCACCACAAGACACATTGATTTTTGGGGTCTTTGCAGCTTTTCAGCTTCACTCCGAACCTTCTAAGCTTGTCGAATATTTTCTATGTCATTGGAGAAGGGGGAAGGGGGATCGGCCATCGCTGGCTGTGAGGCGGCGTGAGAACGCGACGAGAACGGATGCATGGCGTGCGGTGACTGCCGGTTGTTTAAGGTTCCGGCCTGCGTCTGCATCTCATTGGGAAAACACGGAACGGATCGATCAGAGCACTCAGCACCTAGAACAATACTCCAGGCAGGGGTCGGCTCAGAGGCATTCCGTTGCTGTCGAAAATCTTCGCACTATTCGATATCGAACGTACCGTTTCACGGTGTTCGCGGCTTCAGTTAGGCACTCCCAATCGCAGCCGGTGAACGTGTGAGTAAGATAATACATTAAGCCAGTGGTGACACAACAACACTTACTTTCTCGCTTTATTTGTAATATTTAGGAAATAGTATAGTACTATTTGAATCTACAAAGAGTTCCCAGCGCGCAAAAATGTTTTCCCCACGCTGGGATTCAAACTTGGGTACTTAGGTTACGTGAGTACATCACTTATCCCCAAACGCCTGAATAATCCCAAGAATACTGCCAATATTACAAAAAGAAACTTGAACATCTGCAATTTTCGAAAAGTCAATGGGTTTAATAAAAAGTTCTTAATTAACTTAAGTTCTAATTTTGAAGAGCAGATTTCATTAAGAAAAAAATATGTTCAAAATTGTAGTTCTAGTAAGACACAAAAACAATTTTAAACGTCTTAAATTTTCAAAAACAGAGATTTTTGAAAAATTGGAATATGTGCCATTTTGTATCATCTATTTGAGAAAAACATTGTTTTAAAAGTGGAACCACTATTGAAAAAAAATTGAAAATGTTGGGTACCCCCAAATCAAAATATGCATTTCCAATTTGACGGACCAAAACTTCAGACAGATCCATCGAGGAATATAAATATTGGAAAATTATGTGAACGGTTTGGACGCTAGAGTTGTTCACAGACGTTTTGCCGTAAACCAATATTTCGGTATCAAGAACTCATAAAACTTGAATTTTGACTACACAACGTGTTAGAGGAAGCACTTTTCGGTACCAGGTATCCACAATACACGTTTTTCTGTTGATAATCGCCACTTTTCGCCGCAGAATTATCGTATTTAACGCTAGAACGACGGGAGAAGTCATTTTGACTATTTTGAAGTTTTAGTTTTCTTTTCTGCCTATATTTATTTACTTATTTATTTTTATATTTTGTAACATTTAATATTTAAGGATGTTCTATAAAATGCCTAAATATAATTCTTTTAGGCATCTTAGTTTTCGAGATTATAGCTAAACCCTTCTTGGTTTACCTTCAACGACGGGTAGCAGTCAAAATCGATGCTTGTTTTAATTACGATTGGGACAACGACAAATGGCACGAGCAGTCACTGTCAAATCTTCATACAGATGCTCGACTGTCCAAGTAGATTATAACATCGATTTAGCTGGAACCACCTTGTGGTGAAATGGTATGTGAAATGGTCTCCGGAAACAATCCGTCCCGTCGGCAGCCGTATTTACTGAACCTGGCTGAAGAACTTCGCGCGCCACTGCTATAGACTCGAAGCATTCCAAGAGGGCATCACTTGTCGCAGAGTACTTCAGTACAAACAAGCATTCAAAGGACGAAAATCGTTGACAGTGTCAAATAAGGTATTGTGAAAACAACAGGAAAACGACAAGTCTAATGACACTTGTTCTGGACGCGGAAAAATACTTGACAATAGTCAAATGTGGCAACAGAAAAAAGTTTGACTTTTAAGCCAAAATAATTAAATATATACATGATTTACTTAAAAAATTGCGTATTATTACCTTAAAATTTGTTATGAGACGAATTAAAACAAAGGTTTCTCAAAATAAAAAAAATGAAATTAAATATTTCAAGCAGTCATTTTGACTGCTCGCCATCTTTGTAGGTAGAATAGCATTGCCTTCTTTCTAGTATTAAGTAGTATGTAATACTACATACATAAATAGCATGCGTAAAAGTAATGTTTTTTTCGTTGAATTGCATTAAATCGAAAAAATACACATACAATTAATCAATTAATCTAATCGTTGAATCAATTTAGATTATGCATTATTGTTCGTTTTAAATCAATCAATCTATCTATCTATCTATCTATCTATCTATCTATCTATCTATCTATCTATCTATCTATCTATCTATCTATCTATCTATCTATCTATCTATATATCTATATATCTATATATCTATATATCTATCTATCTATATATCTATCTATATCTATCTATCTATCTATCTATCTATCTATCTATCTATCTATCTATCTATCTATCTATCTATCTATCTATCTATCTATCTATCTATCTATCTATGTATCTAATCTATCTACATATAACTACATACATACACACACATATTTTTGCGTTGCATGTGTGAAGTGAAGTGATGTGTTGCGAAGCAACTCCGGGTTGTCCTGAGCTTGCCGCGTTAAGAAGCCTCGGAGCGAGTGGGGAGCTGCCATGAAAGCTGTCGTTTCGAGCGATAATGGAGCCTAAAGCGTCCGCTGGGGCGCTGCCCCCTCAGCTTCCCCGGGCCTTGGTTACGTCACGAGATCTTGTCGGAGCCACGAGGCGGAAGAGAGTGCAGGCCGACTGGTTCTCGTTTTATCACATCGTATTCAGAGGCAGTGAAACACTACTGTATGTTTCTCATTAAATGCCTCATGTATATTAAGATTCGATTAAATTCGATACAAATTTTTAAGTCCCAAGTAAAATCTTGTTGCATAATTGTTTCTATACAATTAGAGACTACATCGAAGATCAAAAAGGGAAGTAATATTAATTTTAACAATGATATTAACGTATTATTTACCATTTGGTCTGAATAATTCTAAACAACCTGTAACAAGTATTGCATCTCAGGTTCTTGGTCAATGACCCCCATCTCGTTCAGGTTTTTCGTCCAGTTTCCCAGATGCCTTGATAAAATGCTGAGAAGGCCCCTTGTTTTACTTCTGGGCATAAATGTAACTACATTATCTGTCCACGTCTTCTAGAATTCAGTGGGAAATATAGTTATTCAAATTATCGTTTTCCATGTTGTCGCGGCAGGAAGTATTGTTCCTTCACGAAGGGCATAAGATTGATTGATTGATTTTTTCGTGTTGCCAAGCACGTCAACTGTTTTGGTGATTAGTCCCGTTAGAGCAGTGCTTGTTTTTTCCAGGGAGATGGTGGTGATCTTCCCCCCGCTGGAAGGCGAGATCCGGCGCCGACCTACCGTCGGCTAAAGGGGTTTCCCGCTAACCAGCTAACCTTTCCCACCAGCGGGGCACCGCCCCAGCCGGGACAAGCTTTAAGCTCCCGACCGGACTCCCGGAATATGTGGTAGTGTAGTGCATGTTAGTGTGTGTGTGTAAAGGGAGAGGATAGGACAAGGAAGAGGAAGGAAAGATCGTGCGCGGTCTGTGGTCCGTTTGGTAGGGCACTGCTCCGGCATTCGCCTGCAGTGACATCAGTTGATGCACTGTGCCATCTCTCCCGGTCGAAGGGCATAAGAGATAAGAGCCCAAATCTATAACTGATTTACCCTTGAAAGTAGATATTCTTACATTGGAACAAATATTTATTAACAATTCTGACCAAAACGCACATTTCTTTCTATATTCCGAATTCAAGTAGATCCAGGCGGAGAACCCGAACTTACAGACCAAGGAGAGGCCGAACCATCTTACGTAGACCCAATTGAGCTAAAAGAACTAGAAGGGGCACTGGAAAGTTTCAAATACAAAAAAGGGTCCGGCATTAAATATTAAAAAAGACAATGGGTATACTAATGTTAAACAAAAAATTGAAGAAGATTCCCAGTATTCCATAATGTCGTGTTTCGCATTTGTTCAACTAGTGCTACTCATCAAGCAATGATCTGTACATTATAATATAATTATTATATAATGAAATAAATATTACTGATATCGTATATGCAGATAATTATTTTTACAGATTAATGCCACCATCATGCAGCATTTTTAGAAAATATAGTTACTAGCACTGCTGCCACAGTTCGAAACGAAACCATATAGTATGATCGAGTGATCGATTAGCATGCGGTATTGGTCGCCCGCTCAATCCGGCCAATTACCGAACCAGCAATTGCATTAAGTTCGAGATCGAGTTTGCGCATGCGTAGAGGGTCATAAGTGGTGTACTCCAAAGTGCTTTTCGCTATGTAAAAGGTCTATTTTCGTGGGCCGCAGTCTCGAGTTCGACGAGAAAGAACGTGCGTCATACGATTACTTTTCCCGCAATTTTTCTCTTCCTTTATCTCTGCCTCTTTTTTCGGACTTCATTCTATGGAATTTGCCGATGTCTCTTTGCTGCGAGGGACCCGGAGCGGCCGCACCAACCTTAATTTAGGCCTGACTTCCCGGCTACATTGTATCGTTTTCCGACTTTCTGTAGATCATCGGAAAAGTCACCCTTTTCATTTCTGTTCACCACCCAAACTTTTCATCGATATCCTGTTTTCTTGCACCTTCGACGCCATTTCATCTCAACGCAAAAGGGAAAGGGGGACAGAAACATTATTTACTTTCAAAATGGACGCCTACTGTCTCCCCTCCCTAGCAATTTGAGACGCCAGAGTGCTGCCGTTCAGTTAACCCTGCGCTGCCCCTCCCCTCCCCGCCCACTCCATCCCGCGCCACCCCGCCCGGCCCGCGGTCCCCTCCCTGCTCACTTCATCTCGCGTCGCCCCGCGCAACCATTCCCCACACCGAACCGCCCCTCCCCGCCCCGCAGCACCCACTCCATCCCACGCCGGCCAGCCCCTCCCCCCACCCCGCCCCGTGCCACCACTCGCCACCCCTCCCCGCCCCGCCCCGCTCCTGCCTGCCCACTCCATCCCGCATCGGCCCGCGTCGGCCCGCGCCGCCCCTCCCCGCCCCGTGCCACCACTCGCCACCCCTCCCCAAAGTTATCTAGCTTCAATAATACAGTGGTTGGAGAGGAGACAAATGTTTAACTTAGGATTAAATTTGCAAACATCAAAAAATTCAATTAATTGTTTATTACGTGTATGTGGCGTCGCCGATGTCGACGCGTGAAATGTTTTAAAAGTATTTTGTGTTGAAAATTTATTTCATTCTTCATTTTTTTCATGCGTAGCTTTGCTCAAATATGTTCTTACAGTATCTGGTATTGGACTTAACAATGAATCCTAGTAGCTGATAATGTTATACTCCCATTCTAAAATTCCCAACAGCTAATGGCCTTGCATGTTACCTCTATACCGGATATGAAATGGTAATGTTGGAATTTCGAAATTATAATCGCGGTAACAAATACTTGGAAGGCATTGATGATGTGAATAGAGTTTAGTACAGCTACATTTTTTTTAACGATTTTTGCTAATATGCACAATTTTAATGCTAAAATGATCAAATAATGAACAAAGATCACAAGTTCTTCTTTTGGGTAATTTTCTAATCCTAATATAAGATCATTCTCAATTGTTCCGAAAATTATGTCGCAAAATCTTCTACAACTACATTTGTATCTTCCCTGGATTTGCTTAACACTTCCATATTTTTCTCCATTTTTTGAAGAAATTAAAACTCTACAAACTCAGACTGATTTTTGCTTACTTCCACTTCTGCAATTGCTGTATTATTTCGTAAGTGAATCTAATATAACATTAAAAGCCGACTATTTTATGTGTTTATGTAAATAAGGTGTTAATTAAGTTTAATAAGAATAATTTCTGGGTCACATTCATTTGAAAATCGAATGTTTACACTTAGAAATGTAAGACGGATAAGTCGAACGTTCATTCATTCTCTAACATTACTCGCAGTTTTGTTTTCTCCGTATTCACTTGAAATTCTTCAAATTTAATAAGTTCCAAGGCAATATTCTTCGTATGTTTTTGCAAATTTCTTTTTTAAAATATGATAATAGGCCTTACGGATAAATTAAAATTAAGTATGCCACGCGATTTACTCTTTATTAAGTTGAAATTAAGTTAATTGAAGTTTACTTGAAATTAACTTCACTTGTTCACTGAAATAGTCAACAACAGTGTTGCCATCGTCTGGAAAGAAAATTATGGCATATTGAGCGAAAATGCATTTGGGTACTGGAGTTTAATCAACGCCTTCTACATAGATATATTTAGATGGCGCTGGTTTAATTCCTGGCTTACTCACGAAGATCGCAGAGCCAAAACACGCAAAAAAAGATATTTGCAAATTTCTTTGAATGTTCTGGCTGGATCTGAAAAGAAATTATGAGTTCCTCATCAAGAAATCGAGACGCGTCGAATGACATCTCATATGTTTCGATTGGAGCACGGGAAGTGGTCTAGCCGTGAGTGACGGAAATCGCACATACGCACATCTGCACACTCAAGGAGTTACTCAAGTAATGTAAAAGGATTAGCACCGTTTTCACTAGCGCAGATTCCTCTACTGAAGTCAAAACATTAAAAAATTAAACTTAATTTTGTAAAACTTCCGGCACTATCATTGAGGCTTCTTTTAAAGTATCATCAATAATTAAAATAACTATTTTAAGTTCAAGGGTCCGCGACACAAACCAGATAAATCGTAAAATGTCAATTTTGGTGAATATCCTCTACAAGGTTTAGGCGCTAGTGTTGTCCACAGAATGACAGACATTTTGTCCAAAACAATTTTTTCGATATCACTCAAAAAACGTTGATTCTAATTACACTAAGTAATTGAGAAAATTAATTACTACACTTAGAAGAAAGAAAAAAACACTTCTTAGTATGAACACACAAAACGATTTTCTGTCGAAAAATCAGAAATTTCCAGGCGTATTACCATACTTTCTCTACGCGAGAATTTACAAATTGCAAAAATTTGCCACTCACAAGAATTGCAGTCATTTTATAATTAACAGTTTCTACATTAACGCACTGAATGACATCTTAACACTACAATCTTTGAAGTGTAACTTGAAAATTGCTGACTGAAGATTGCTGAAACTTCGGTGCGTAATACATTAGGTCGGAAAATGCGATCTCTGAATGGGGTGGATACAGCACTTCTTTGGGACTGATTCATTGGCGTTTTGACTATCCCATCCTGTGTTATGATTGTAGTCAATCATTCACAGAAAACTCTTATACTGCCTTATCATTTTTGCATCATCAACTTTGGAGCCTCGCCTTCAATCTAAACACAATGTAAGATAATATCGAGATAATGATTACTAGAATGTTAGCCATGATAATGTTTTCACGAAGACACGCCCGAGCAGTTTCACTTCAAGCTAGACTGCTTGGTGTGATCATAAGTTGAAATCTCATATCTTGTTGCGTCATGCTTCTGCGTGTAGATGGGAATTACATAGCTTTTTACTTTCTCGCTACGGAGAAGAGAGAAAGTTATGTAATGCTGCACGAAAAATCGGCTAATTCTTGGCAGAAAATCTCTTATTACAGGACTCTGGAAAGAAAAAGTGGATAAATCCAGTTGCTACATTTAGAAAAAAAATCTTTTATTTCATGGTGAGCCAGAAACCATGTTTTGTGTGTCCTTGCTACAGAAAAATTGAATGACGGCAAAACGTCTGTCTGTCTGTGAACAATGCTAGTGGCTAAACCGTTCAGCCGATTTTCTCCAAAATTGATATTCCCCTTTTTTATCTTGCAATCCATATCTGGGAGCACCTGTTGTATTTAGTTCGAAAATCAATCAGCACTGCAAATTTAGCTCAGCGATTGATTACGAATTTTGTTAGCACTGAGAATTTAAAGAGAAATCTGTTACATTGTTTAAGAACTTAAGCTGCCAATAAGCTAAATAAACGTTTCATTTTTGCCAAAAACCGATGTGTTCCGCGTAAAAACTAAGTGATCTTGAATCTGAAGACTCTCGCAATCCCGAGATACCATTTTTAAAGTAGTAAATTATAATTATTAAAAATAATTAATAAAAAATTAAACTTAGAAACATTTTGTGCTGAAGGAAACTTCCACCAAGACGACTAATGATCCTTCCCCAACATTCTCAAAGCGATTATTCTTTCCTAATCACGAGTTATGGCCATGAATGTATGAAACGAGAATGAGTGACAGTCCAAGAATAAAATAAGTGATTTCTCTGTCTTCCAACAAAAGTAGTCACATTCTCCCAACCCGAAATCTTGGGGTACGCGATTCCCTGGGGGTCGCTAAAACAGAAAGGAATTTCACGCGTTGCCAAATTGCCCAAGCAAGGACAGGTGCTCCAAGACATGGGTTGCAAGATAAAATAAGGACTCGGTATGGGTCTGGTTGTGTCGCACGTCGTCTCACTAACGTTCACTCGGCGAAGACTTGCGACACCTCCATCCCCAGTGTGACACCTACCCATTCGCCCTGCGATCGTTGGATATGGGCACCCACCCTCTATCCTATTGTGAACACAATTCACAATCTCAAGTATCCACGTTGGCCCTCTGTTTACGGCATTGCTACATGCTGAGTTGCAGACGCTACACCATAAACGCGGGGAACTTTTAGAGCATGCTCTCTTATAATTCTATTTCGAACTACAACAAACGTGCTAGTGGTATACTCTGAGTTTTCTTATTTCACGACCTTCGAACTTCCTTCTCTTTGGCTTCCACTCCGCAAGGTTCGGCTTATCATCGTCTAGTGAAGCTGTTCTATATAGCAGAAGTCATAAGAAAATTGAAGTTTCCTAGTCTCTTGAAGCGAAAGCAATTATGCTAATATTGCTCTCAGCGCAACGGTTTTCAAACGGCAGGCATCATTTAATCCGCGAATATTGCTGATCACTAACTACCCTTACGCGAATACGTGCAGTATATCGCGATGCGCTCTATTTCCACTTTTGTTTTTCATTGAAGCCATTCCGTCTAAATGTGTCATATTGGTTTTCGTCAGGTTTCTTGAATATCCGCTCACCGCGGTACGATCCGTGTGCACATAATGAGTTTAATGTAATAGTTAGTTTGATAATACATAATGTAATACATTGATTTTTTTAAAAATATAATTCTTTTGATTAATTTCAATAACTACCGGCTAAGGTGCAAGAGCATCAATTGCAGCATTGACTGGGAGATCCTAGAGTTCGCGTCCCGACGGTGGTAACATTTTCGACACTAGCTATGTAGCTAGGTTGAATTCAGTCGCTGTTTGAAGAAGAATTCTTCCAGTCGGCTGCTCTGATCGGTAATTTTCCGTGGTTTCTCCGATCAACACCAGGCGAAAGCCCGAGCAGTGCTGTATCAACTGTATTAACAAACGGAACACCGACAGCACACGATCTTTCCTTCCTCTTCCTTCTGCTATCCTCACTCCTTACTTACACTTACACTTACTTGCACTACACTATTATACATGCCGGGAGACCAGTCGGGAGCTTAGAGCTTGTCCCGACTGGGGCGGTAGCTCGCTGGTGGGAAATACCTGGTTGGGAAAAACCCGCAAGCTGACGGACAGATCGGCGCCGGATCTCGCCATTCAGCGGGGAAAGACCACCGCCACCTCCAGCGAAGAAAACATGTACTACACTTCCGTAGCTAATGACCTTAGCACTTGACGCGCCCGGAACCATTAATCCGTCAATTTAATAACTAGGAAATTAGTTTAAAATATTGTAACTACAATATTTATTTTAATAGAATTAGTAAAGACCTTGGAGGCTGATCCAAGTGACTTTAGGCACTTCAGGACTATGCCATGTTTTCAGTCTCCGGTTCTGCAATTGTTTTAAGGAAACATAGTTTCCTAGTCGCTTGGCGCAAAATGATTTAAGCTTATCATTGCACACTGCGCAATTGTTTTCAAATGGCAGACATTAGAGAGTATTGTTATTTTGATGCCTACCCGAATGCGAGTTAGCGTGATATATCGATGTTTTCCGTTTGGTACGAATTTCTTACTTATCTCTGACTAGAAGAGGTTCGCTCTAATGGGAAATCAAACGCGTTTCCTAGTTTCATGAAAATATCAAAAGAGGTTTTCCGGATCTCGTTTGATAATAAAATAATTATTACAATTCAATGCTGTCATTTAACAAGTCGTTACAAATACGCCTAAAGAATAATCATCGAATATTGTGATGTCTAATTCTTATTTTCTCTGGAAAATGAAACACGCCCGAAAATTCCACTCAGAAGTATCATATCTCAAAGACTAAACACACGAGAGAGCCTATCTGCAAGAAGCACTATTTTCCTTTTGATATGAATTTGTTGCGGAAATTTCGTATCTTCGAAGTATACTCTGACTAGAAGGGGTTCCACCCTAGTGGAAAATTACAAGGGTCAATAGAGAAGCATGATTCACTCCAAGCTAAGATCACTCCACCCAATAACTGAGACAGATTCCCCTTCTTTATAAGCTGTGCAGAAGAAAGGTAGGCACATCAGTCAGTGGTACGAAGTCACTTCTACCTGCCACAGACGTCATCACATATGGCTCGTCTCACGGTAAGAGGAAAATTAAACGAAAACATGTGTACGTCGTAAATAAATTCGTAGCCGAACCGTGAATTAAGTTCATACAATAAGAAATCTTGTGATATTCAACTTTTAATGACTTTCGTATTAAACTAAATTTGTAAATATTGATTTTGATGTTTTTCTTTCAATTTGGCGCCGTTTTTCTTATTGAATAAATGGAAGCTCAATACAATGATAAGGTAGTGTGAAGCAAAGAAGAGGGGCAAGGATTATTTTCTCTGCCATTTGCGGACAACTAGAGATTTGGCTTATAACTTCATTTTGATTGATGCTAACACTTGTATATTCTATTATTTTAGAGAACACATTTACCTACTGAAAAAACACGTTCTGCACTCGTAGTTACATGCCAAGTATAAGAGATCTTCAAATCTGTTTGGGAGAAAATTAATTTCCTTGGGGTCTCTGAGGTAGTAAATGTTCACAGGCCATATTCTAGTGCGAAGGAATTGTAGTATTATCGAGTAACAGAGCATCAAATAGAGTACAGTTCACACAAATGGATGATGTGCACACGCACCTAATGAATGACGTACGACAGGGCTGTCAAACACAGTACGTGCATGAAATTCGCAGGGAGGTAAAGTAGTGTGTTCAGTTTAACAAGGCTGTATAGAAAGGTAGTATGGCGGTTGCAAGAAGACATACAGTAAATTTTAGTCTCAGTAGTTAAAAATTACAAGTAGTTTCCTGTAGCCACATATTTGCTTTTAGATATTTTAAAATTTAAATTTTGAACCAAGAGTTTGTCAAAAAGTGTTCGAGGATTTCTATTTCGAAATGTACGAAGAAAAAATACGTTAAAATAGAATGCAAAAAGTATGCATTTTGTTATTTAATGATGTAAAATACAATTTATTCTTTTTTTTTGAATTTTAAAAAATCGAATTTAATTTTTTTGTTTATCTTACCTAATATTATTCTCCTTTTAAGAACAATACTGTAATAACTAATGAAATTTGATTATTCGTTTAAACGTTAATTGATATTAAATGTTTATACATTGCTTCTCATTGTAAATAAATTAGTCGAGTAGATGTATATTTATATTACTAAGAAAATAATTATAGTTAAATAATGAATCGTATAAATATATTTTTTGAAATATATTGCGTTTATTACGCTCATTTGTCAGCTCTCGACATTTACTAACCCATGCTTCCCCTCTCTGGGAACTTCACGCCAGTTCGCTGAGCATCCCACCTGAGGCGAACGGTGCAGCAGGTCTTTCGCATGCCCATTCATCCGTCCACGCCAACGAGCGAGAATATACTACATAAGACAGCCTGATCCTATGGTTTCAGCGCTCTTGGTGAACGCTCGTCAAACTAGGGTCCGAGATGTTTTTTGCAGTCAAACCATGAGAGGTGCCTGATGGTGGCGTGTTGTACTGAATCGACGTGTTGCTTGTATCAGATCTTATTTGTATGTTGTTGTCTTTTCGTTTACCTGTAGCATAATAATAACCTCTAATATAATAAAATTATGTTAGTGGTTAGAATATTAATATTCACAATGCCTTCAGTATGTTCGGCATATAACTATGAAAACAGATATCATCAAACCACAAATGTATCATTTTTCAAGTTTGCCGGCTTATTTGTGATCTGTCTGTTTAGTTCTTATTGTAACAACATTCACTTTCACGCGTTGTGCTAACTACAATAACATTTCAACAGTTTCCTTTCTTATGACAACAACCAATGCAGGAAGCAAGGGTTTTTAATATTTCTCAATTCGTTCTCCTTACATTTTGTGATTTCATTTTTAAATAACTGTTTTTTGGTCGGGAAACAGAGAGTAAGAGGATTTATATTATGTCTAGCCCACGCCACCCGGCCTTAACCAACGCCAAACGGAATACTAGAATACTCTGTTTCTCCAGGGCGCTACTTTGACTGCGAAAAATACAGCTTCGATTTGTTGCAAAGATGGAGGCGCTACAGCCTCTCTAAGTAATGTATTCTATAGCTCGACAACTTAGAAATAAACTATCACGGCGTTGATTACTGTAGGAGACGAGGGGAGGCTATCCCCCTCCAATCCCGAGGGGACCTCAGTTGACCGCCTGCAAGGATTCACTCTTGCAACTTCGTTCTCACTCTTCGTTCTCACTCTTCGTTCTCACGCTCAAACAGATATACGAGCCTTCAACACTAGGGATCGCGACAATCGTCAAGGTCAGATTGTCTTGTTCCCGCCCACCCGGGCAGACGGAGAAGTTGGGCCGCGAAGAGGGGGAACCCTCCATCCCGCCACTTTTTGCCCATGCGCAATTCAATTTTTTTTCCAAAGTTGTCGAGCTACATCTCGTTGGACTGCCCTGATCTCTGGCAAACCTGTCCCGTGTTGCAGAGAACGCTGGCGGTGGCGGCGCTGCTAGTGGCGGTGGGCGTGGCGGGCGCGCGGGCCTCCTTCGCCGCCGCGTGCGCGCCGGGCTGCACGTGCAACGGCGGCGGCATGTCGTGCGCCGAGCTGGGCCTCACGACGCTCCCGCAGGTAGGGATAGCAAAAATTGATGATTTTAAAACATCAATTTTATAACATCGATGTTGTGCTTTACATGTTTTCTTCAGATCGATGCATTCACTCATAAACATCGGTGTTTAAAAAAATCTCATGATATAAATAAAATTTCCAGTATCTAATTTTTTTATGGATTGCTCGCAATCAACAGCCATTCACAATTATCACTGTAGTCGATCCCCAGGCGGCACGAAACTGTTTGCTCTTTGCATTCTTTCACCAGTGTTTTCATCTTTTTTGGTAATTTTCTTATGTGGCACTATTGCAAAACTGCATTTTGAACCTCGACTACATAGAACTGTGATTAGAAAATTAAAATGACAGTCACATTTAAGGCAGACTATACATTAAATTAATATTGTCGTGCTATGTACCACATTAGAACCAGGACATTTTACTTCGATATGTTCCACCCTATTTAAAACGTGAGTATTTTAAGCATTGATGTTTATTGTCGATGTGGAAAACCTTTTGTTGATGTGTGGGCACCGGCAGGGGGCGTGGCCGTCCGCGGCGCTGCTGAACGTGTCGGGCAACGCGCTGCCGTCGCTGGGCGCGCTGGGCGAGCGCTTCCCGGCGCTGCGCGTGCTGCTGGCGCGCGGCAACCGCCTGGCCGAGCTGCCGCTGGGCGCCCTGGCCGGGCCGCGCCTCGCCGCCGTCGACCTCTCCGCCAACTCCATCCAGCGCGTGCTGCCCCCCGACGCGGTACGCATTACACAATCTGCCTAAGACGGAATCCATCGGGACACAAAAAAATCCGGTTTAGGGAGGTTCCCGTTTTATGGTGCTTGTGATAATTACGTTTCTGTCCTCAAAGAAGTAAATTACATGGCTTTATTACAGTTATCAAAATATACTTTCTGTGCAACATAATTCCAACATGTCAAGTAGACAAATGACTAAGTCGTAAAATACGGAGAAAAGAAGTGAAACATACAACTTTTTGTGTGCCATTTTTACTTAATGATAAGTTGTCCATATTAAGAAGCCTCTATAAAACTAACTTTAAAAAAATATCTCATCTCCTAACACAGTTTTGCCCGATTATTGACTTTTTCAAAAAATATATTTGAACTGGGACAACAATTAACCGAGAAAACAGGTAAACCAAAATTAAAAACAAGCTTTTGATTATAACCGGTAGGTTCTTTTCATGCGCAGGCGGCTGCTGGCGGCGGCTCGCTCAACGCTCTGGCGCTCCTCTACCTGGGCGGCAACCGGCTGCAGACGCTCGAGCCGGAGGTTTTCGCGCAGCTGCCGCGCCTGCAGCACCTGTCGCTCAACGACAACCCGCTGGTGGTGCCGGGTGGCCGGCCGCTGCTCGCCCACCCGCGCCTCGCCGCGCTCGACCTGCGGCGCGTGGACGCTCGAGCGCTCTCGAGCGCCACCCTGGCGGCGCTGCCGGCGCTCGAGGAGGTCGCGCTCGAGGGCAGCCGCGTGCGCAGCGTCGGCGCAGTGTTCGCGCACCTGCCGCTTCTCGACAGCGTCTACCTCCAGTCCAACGAAATCACCGACATCCCGGTAGGGGCAATCGTTATTTACTAAATACTTGGCTGTTCGAAAGACGATGTGTCCTAGGCACAGGTGCCAACGTTTCTTCATTCTACAACCTTCCTCAAGACGAAATGTGCAGGAAGATCGCAGAATGGCGGCCGAAACGTTGGCGTCTGTACCTAGGATGCGGCGTCTCCTGGACAGCCAAGTATATACAGACTCCGTCTGCGAAATCTCACGCTCTCATTTAATCATCATTCATCAATAACAGAGACAGAGAGTTCAGCCATTTACTTCACCCTAGGCAGGTAGGCAGAACTTTTCAAGCATAAATGCCTGAACTTTCGGTCTATGGTAATGTTGAATAAATGAGAGCTTAGTCTTCCGCGGTCAGTCAGTAAATACTTGGCTGACGGAGAGACATCGCGTCCTAGGTACAGATACCAATGTTTCGTCCGCCATTCTGCGATCTTCCTCACGGCAAAATGCGTAGGAAGATCGCCGTGGTGGCCGAAACTTTGGCACCTAGGCCTAGAACGCGGCGTTTCCCGGGAAACCAAGCTTTTACTGACTCCGGCCGCAGACGCCTACGCTCTCATTTAATCATCATTCATCATTACCATGGACCGAAAGTTCAAGCATTCACTTCTCCCGAAATAGGCAAGCAGAAAGGCATTTCTCTATATAAGTGGAACTGGGGTGCCTGTTTGTGGTTTCAAAATATCTGCATTTTTATAATTTCCTAATCTAGGGACTGTCGGTGCCTCTACAATACATTGCGTAAAATATGGACTGTTCCCAACAAAGCTCTCTCTCAGCTCTCTCTCCTAATGTCTTGCCCTTCTCAGTCGTTTGAAAGACCTGCGAGTTTAGCAGAGTTCTTGCGCAAATTTTCCAGAACAAATTCCAGAGCTCCGGTAGCTCTCGGAACGACCTTTGCTTTTACGCCTCACATTCAGCTGATCTCAATTTCCAAATTCTTGTATTTAAGACGTTTCTCTGCCTCCTTGATTCTGATCGCACGGCACAGCAACATCAACAAGTAGACACGTATTATTATTATTATTATTATTATTATTATTATTATTATTATTATTATTATTATTATTATCATAATCAATGAAAAAGTTGAGATTGGAATAAAATTTCACAGTTTGCTGTCGATACAATTTTCATTTCTGAACAATTAATATCAAGTCGTCGTGTCGATTATCGATTTTTCCTTGTTATTTCTTCAGGACGATAGCTTCTCGAAGGATGCTCGTCTGTCTCATCTCTCCCTGGATTTCAACCCGCTGCAGCGCGTCGACCCGGCAGCGCTGCCCATCAGGGACCGCGGCGAACTCCACATCCGGGGCACGCCCCTCGCCTGCGCGTGCGCCCACGAGCAGGTGGCGCGCTGGGCGGCCGAACACAAAATCAAGCTCCTCTCCTCCTGCCCTGAGGCACCCGCTTGCCCCTTCGACAATGTCATGCCTTGAGATCACTTTTCTGTCGGCGGATCAGGCAGTCGGTGTATGTACTAATATTTCTTCACGAACTGAACAGTATTATTTACAGTATTATGTGTGTAGCTTGTACAGATTAAAATGTAGTTTTACATTGTGTTATTAAATTATTTGTAGTTCACATAATTTTGCCTTAAATTATACTTTCGCAAATACTTTTTTGCTTTTAAAAATTATTAACTTATCATCTTTGTTTCTTGAGTTTCATTATAGGAAATCAGTAAATTATAAAGATGAACCTTTCGTACATTAGTACGACATTTTTACATTTTAACATTTAAGAAGATTCTAAAAATTGTAGTAAAAAGATTAATAAACCACTTCAAGAAAAAAAAATTTTTTTTTTCAACTCATGAAAAATCTTACTTCTCCAGATCCTTTCCAAACACAAGTTGTTAAATATCTAAGATGACTTTCATTCAAACAACATCCACTGTTCACTGAACGTGTACAGTTTCTGAATGAATATCAAGTAAAAATAGGAGTCATACTTCTAATATCTTCCATTATTGTTACACTTTTTCTTCTCTCTTTCGAGAGTGCCCACGGGCAGTTATGTGGCATGAGTAAACATGTACCTTGCTCTGAGGGAAGTGATGTGGAAGAGCGCAGTTTGAACGTTGCCTTGGCATGCCTAGGGCAGGAATGTCATGTTCAAAGGGTTGGGCAGTATTTAAATACTTGTATTTGAAATATGTATTTTAAATACATTTTGTATGTGAAAAACTATTTTTTTCGTTTTTTTACATTATTTTAGAGACATATTTAAATGCATGAACTATGTGCATTAAAAAATAATTAAAAACCTTGAAATAAAGATACAGATAACGAAGATAGTTTCTTTTTGTTTGATTCTGCTAGTGAATGAACCTCATTGAGTCAAAAATAAAATATCTTTTAAGCTGTTGAATTTGAATTCTCTTAATTTTTAAATGATAAATCTAAATCGTTAAAATTGGTGGACAATTATCCGACAAAAAAGGGTTTATTTCTTATAATACTAGTTTATGTTCATCAGTGCCAGTTTACCGACTGCTTTACTTTGCGAGTTTTATACATTCGCCAAATAAGGGTTTATTGTCTGATGATTTGTTTGAAAAAAACTAGTCATTTTGAAAGGAAAATGTGTTTGTTTGAATCAGACATATTTTTGATATCGTTTTATTTTTGAAAGTGTTTACGCGCACATACACACACATAAACACGCACGCGCACATACACAGATTTAATTTTCATAAATTTATGACTGTCAATTAATAAATTTATTGTAATTAATAATTACAATATATTGTTGCAATAATAAAGACAATATATTATACAAATGCTTATAATACAAAACTACTGTATTTCCTGTAGTTTGAATATTTGAAGTATTTTAAACAGTATGTATTTTGAAACTCAAAGCCTAATGTATTTTCAGTACGTGTTTAAATACTTTTACAAAGTAGTTTGGCGAAGTATTTAAATACTAAATTTAAAGTATTTTGCCTAAGCCTGCATGTTCGCGGGCAAGTTAAGTTCACGAGCTCTGCGACTACAGCAACAAGCACAAGGTTTACAAGTAAGGGTTGTACAAATTGCCCCGGAGCAGTGGTACGTCAATGGCCACCCTTGGCAGTCTTCGGAGAAGTCAGTTAATAGTTATTGCTCCAAATTTAGTAATTGTTTCCCATTTCCTCTCAACACAGTACGAAATTATACATTAAAATGAAATACAGTAATTATATTTCAACTTATCGATTGAGAGTAAAACTAAACATTTTGAATTGAAAGAACTGTCATTTAGTAATCGCTTTTACTTCAGAGCACAATTGCATTAACTTCCTACATTCCGATACGAAGTTTGCGGTTTGCCAAAGGGGAATACGTGGTCTGCTAAAGTTCGCGCATGGGAGTGATACACGAAAAATCTACGAAGAGTTTTCCTACAGGAGATAATACTACACAGGCTTGGTAATTTATTTAACATTACTCTTACAAACAATAAATAACATAATTGTTTAATAAAACATATTACAACGAAATTGGACAAAGAATTTTCCCTCTCATTTTCTTGGCGCTTGGGAAAAATGATTATCTGCGGCAGAATTAAAAAACAAAACAAAATAAACATGAAGTATAGTAATACGTAACCAAAATTATATAAACATAATTAATTTATTGGTTTGCTAGAAAACATCTTTAAACACGTTTTCAGATGCTGCAAGCTTTCGTCCTGATATTTCGATCGCGCCTTGGGGTTTTATTTGATTCCAAGTAGAGTAAGAACTATAGAGGAGGAATATTAAAACCTGCCCACGTTCTATTGACCTCCTGAATCAGTTCCCCCCCTTCAATCCTAAACAGTTGAATGATGTATAAAAGTACCAACAAAGCGATGATAACATCATTTAAAAACTAGACATTGTATGTGCATCGGTAAACGAACTACAGATTTGCTTTTATATTATTGTTAACAAAACAGCAACTGAAACCCCCAGGCTGTATTCCCGCAAATATAAAAGGGAGAGCTCAAAAAACGTGATTATATCAAAACAAGAGTCCATCTCAGCATTTGCTCAATTGATCAGGGAAACTGGACAAAAAAACTTGACCTAGATTGGCACATTAATCCAGAAGCTGATGTACATTACTTGTAAGAGGCATATTTAGTCTTTTTAAAATTATGCAGTAATCTTTCCTCTCTTCAGCTTATCTTTCTTTGTGCTACTGTTTAGGCTCTTTTAAATATAAGGAGGGAATCATTATTTTTCGAGTTGAATATGAAGGAATCAAAACTCTTTCATAGAAACCGGCACCGTAAACATCATTTCTCTTGATCTATTTTCTGATATTTTCATGTACTTCAACTGTCGTGTCTGTTAGTCCTGTTAGTGTAGTGAATGTTTCTTCCTGAGAGGTGGCGATGATCCTCTTCGCTCTTGGGTAATACCCGACGCCGACCTCAACGTCGAATTGCGGGGGATTTCCCCTCCAGGAAACTCCACAGGGCGCCCCACGAGGGACACACTCTAATCTTCTGACAGGCCTCAAGCATGTGTCATAGTGTAGAGCATGTCACTGTAAGTGAAAGGGAAGAGGATAGAACAAGAAAGGGGAAGGGAAGATCGCGCGCGAGTGGTGGTCTGTATATAAGAGGATTGATCGGCGAAACCGTGGAAAACTGCCGATCAGAGCAGACGGTGCCAGAATTCTCCTCCAGACAGCGGCTGAACTTGACGTAGATTTCTAGTGCTGAAAATACCTAGGACCTCCCGGTTTGAGTCGCAAGGGAGACAGCGGCAACATTGGCTCTGAGATAACTCTGCAGGTCTCGATCTAGAGAAATTTATTTATTTATTTATTTATTTAGTCAAAAACAGTCAATAACTGTATGTGCCGTATGGGGGAGAAAATCATCTGCGCACGCTTTCTTGAGTTTCAGAATCCCTTCCCAACAATTTAACTATTAATAGTTGAAATATTAATAATAATAATAATAATAATAATAATAATAATAATAATAATAATAATAATAATAATAATAATAATAATAATAATAACAAATTTAAAAAAGCGAGAGATTAACATTTCAAAAACTAGATATTTTCGTTGCCACATTAAAGAAAACTTATTTTTAACGGTAAAGAAACGAAAAGACTTGATTTTTCTGTATTGTTAACAAAATAGAAACTCACCCTAAGCTCTTACCAAAACACCTGGTACTAACGAACATTACTACGAACATCGTTTGGTAATTGGGTGATATATTTTGGAGATATGTAGCGGTGCTAAATGACAATATGCATGCTTATAAATCCAGGTCCTATGGTATTCAGAAAGAGCTTCTCAGATATTCCGAAAGAACGCGAAAATCTTTGAGAGCGTAGGCGGTCATCTCCCCCCGTAGGATCGTGACATCCGGCGCCAACCTACCGCCGGCTAGCGGTATTTTCTTCAACCAGGTATCTCCTTCCAGCCGGGACAAGCTCTAAACTCACAATCGATCTCCCGGCCTGTATGGTAGTGTAGTGCATGTAAGTGTAAGTGTGTTTAAGTAACGGGTGAGGATAGGACAAGGAGGATATCTGTCAAAAGTAAGTTCAAGAAACGAATACTGTTGTCAAAGGGAAATTGGCGGCCTCCTAGGAAAAACTCGGAGTTGTTGTGGAGATGGAATATTCCGCAGAAATACGTATGACACATTGTAAACATGTAGTTAAACCAGTGGACTCGCTCCATTCAAACAATCCGTCCGAGCTGCCTTTGGATAACATTTACATTTTATTTACAACCTAACATTGAATGAACAGAAAATTTCCAAATATTAAAGTCGTCAAGGAAGCTATGCATTTTCTGCCCCTCATATCATTAAGAAATAACATTAATGACAACGACAAACATAGGGGAACTTAAATACTTACAATTTCGTGCTATATACGAAAGGACGGATTGATTAAAATATTTTGAACACTCTAATTTGACGCAACGCTTGCCAAAAAAACTTTAGACGAAGTATGAAAATCTCAAGACACGTAGACGGATGTACATTCGTCTCTGGATCGAGTAATCCAGCGTTCGCTCGAGTTATTTTATTCTAAATGAAAGTTTTATGTGATTGAAACTTATTGAGATTCGCCAGCGCTCTCTTCCTGTCCTGCACCGAAGTAGTACAATTGATATTTCTCCAAAACAGACGGATGTTGTGACGTAGAGATGGCATAGGGCGCCACGTTCAGAAAGACATTAGTGAATAAAGATCATCTAACTCCTCTCATTTTGCATAAAACATTCTGTTTTCGGCACAAAAAAATATGAGAGACAAATTTAATGTTACAGAAACGATGTTCTGGCAAAGATGTAATTTTTCCCTGTTACAAAAATAAGAAATGATGAAATAAGAAATAAAATGAAAGTGCAAACAACCTTGAACGAGATCATCGAAATGAAACAACTAAAATGATATGGACATATGAGAAGGTTGAAATCGGATAGACTTCCACAAAACGTTTGGGAATGGATACAATCGAAAAGGATACTGAGAAGGTCAAAAGGTGGAATGGCTGAAGCCATGGAAAAAAGAGAAATGGAGGAAAACGTCGTATGGGATAAAGAGGCATGCAAATTGGGATGCGGAAAACGATCAAGACGGTAGAATACCGCCAAAAATATAGATATTAGGTTTTTGTATAAATTTCCAATCGCATGCACGCCTTTACTTTAATTTCCCCTTTTCTTTCGTCAGTATCCGAAAAAAAAAACTAATTAAATTTTCGGCAATGCCTGTCCCTTCATCGGATTAACAATTTCAAAGGAAGATGTTATGTAGAATCAAAACAAATAAATGTTAGAGAAATTCTGAATGACCAACCTCGTTTTCTTTTGAAGCGCCTTTTATAAGTTATCTTTCATCAACTCCATTCCACGATGTCTTATCTTTCAAGAGGCCGGGAAGATTATCAGGCTCACTGTGCTTACTTCCTATGTTTTCTTTCGCGTTAAATAGCAACACCCTTTATTAAGAAATATGCTATCTCGACTTGCCTCACTCATTTCATTATTATTCTCATTAGAAATGGTGTGGGGTAAAAGTTGACACCTTGAAGTCAAAGTGGCGTTATTCTAAAGAAAATGTGACGAAACTAAGAATAATGCAATGACTACCTAAATTGTCTTTTACTCGCGCGAAACCACGCCCATTGATAACCCACTTGTGCACCTTTCAATAGTGGAAAAACAAAAGGTTTTTGACGCTTTCTCAGACTAAATGACCGGTTAGTTTCCAACTTTTCCTCCAAATCTACACTATTGTACAACGATATTGCATTATGTTCTACAAAACACTTAATGGCTCTAGACAACATGAGCGAAATGAAAATTTTTTATCTCAGATCGAAAATATCTTCATAATCTCATTCCCAAGAGCCAGGAAACGTTTTGTCAATTTCAGACAGCCAATTCGTATGGTTTACATGAGTAACATGGTAACAATAAGCATAAACAGTCTATTGTAATGCGAAGGGAACCATCTTTGTACGCTTTTATTTAAATTTACTTAAATAAGGAGTTGTCTGGCACGCGAGCTTGTCCTCACCGATACAAGACCATAGTGTACTATTTACCAAATTTTATTTTTTAAATGGGAAAATGTAAAGTAAGTCATTCTTATTAGGCAAATGTTTGTTACCAACTATACTTTTTTGTACAATTGAATAGTTGCCTCGAAGAGGGATCTAACTAGAAAAAACTTTTTTTTTTGAGGAGAACTGAAAACTATTTTCTGTAAAATAAACTGCAAACATTGTACACATATAAGAGTCTACACTATACAAAATCTTTTAGGTATAGATTTTACGTGATATTTATTGTATTTCATTTTTTAAAACGAAAATATTCATAGATTTATGGAAAGAGATCCAACCAAAAAGAATAATGATCTAACCAACACTGAACCCTTTTCAAGTTAATATTGAACGTATAAATTAAACGCGACAAAAATATAATAGAATATAACACATTTAACAGAGTATGGCCAAAAGTCGTTAATAGTACTCATATAATATTTTCATAAATCGCTAGATGTAGAGGGATACATTCACACATGTCAAGCAAATCTCTATCGCAGGGTAGAAAATTGTGTCCATAGAAAGATGTGGAATAATATTTTTAAACATTTTTTCATTACAATAATGCAAACCACTTCCAGTTTGTTGAAGTCTTGAAACAACTTCATTTGTATATCTTCTGAAATACTGCTTCATTTACTCTGGCATCGGAATACATTAACATAGCAAACAATAATGACGTGCTTTTCATTAAAATAGCAATTTACACTTCCTGTTTATTAATCATATATGGAAATTTCTCAATAGTTTTTCATTGAGTATGTAATCAAATTTTTCAAATAGTATGTTATACAGAAAACGGTTAGATCACTATTCCACTATTCCATTCCTCAATATTTATCTTTCGTTTACGACCTCTGTGCAGATGCTGAACAGCACAAAATGATACAATTTACAATCAGCACAATTACGACCCAATTTTCGAATAAAAAAAAGTATCTTTCTCACAGATTGAGCCGAAATGAGTTTATTGCTGCTTTGAGTCTCTTAGATCCCTTTTTCACTATAATAAAAGTTTATGGAATTTTATCGTTTAGATTCAGAGCATCAGTATAGTTTGTAGTACAGAGTTCGAAGACATTTCTAATGTTTGCATTTGAAAAATCTCAATTTTCAAACTTACTATATTTGCTGTCTTCGATTAGCTAACTCTAACCTCATACCCACATAGCTTGCTCGCGGAAGTCCAAGGACTTCTTGAAGTTCTCGACACAACCAAACGAGCGACGCATTGAACAAATGAGGGCAAATAAGCTTGCTTTTATGATTTTGGTAAAATTTATTCCATATAAACCCGATAAATAATACCAAACGATATAGCATCTAGGGATAACTACCTTTCATTTAAAGCCAATATCAGAAAATTTAGTTGAGATGGAAGCTCAAATTTCTTTCTAAACGAAATTCTTTAGTATTTTAAATAAAATTTTTTTGCAACTTTCAAAATGGCAGAGGTTTTAATGAAAATCGGAATTATTCCGTTCTTATAAAAGTACTTACGAGCAAAAAAAATGCAAGAAAAATTTCAGTCACTTGTCAGAAAATTTTAAAATGTCAGGGATAGTACGCTACCACCCAAAAAATTAAAATATCTAAATAATTCCCGGAACGACATCACTAGATCTTCATCCTACCGTGTTTACCAAGTTACAGCTCAAAATCTTCTATTCGGAGATGTGCATGACATATCAGTGTTACAGCTCAAAATAACCAGAAATACTGATTTTACGACCGAAACTTTGAGATCATATTAAGATTATTACAATAACTTTCTAATTTCTAAGGTGATTCTAATAATATACTCAGAAAGTTACAATTCAATTTAAGAAATTTAGCACACACGAACATTCAGTACATTTCACCATCAATTTCACATGTATTACAACTCCGATTAGTAGAACCTGCAATGATCCGAAAATATTCGGGTAAGAAAAATTGTTTTCGTGTAATAATATTAAAAAATGATATAATTTATATTTTCACTCTAATGTAAATATTACAGTTTTTGTAATCATTCAGTGCTTGTGATTGTTAAACATCATTTTATGAAATTAAGTTTCCATGCTTAACAATTTTGTGACAATGTTTCATCTTTATCCAAATGTCAAAAGGTTCGAATATCCGAACCCAGAAAATACCCGTTTCATTCGGGTAATTAGAGTCTTATTGACACTCGATACGAAAAATATATCTTACGTAGAAATGCATCGAACTTGATCTCTGTTCTACAAGTTATATAAACAAAACTCTAAACTACAAATAAAATTTCGGAAATGCAATCAGATGCCAGAACGCAAGTACTTATATGGCACTCTTTATCACATTCTCAAACTACCCAAAGACAAAATCTCTATGGAGGTGCCGTGGTAAAATATTAAATATCTACAAATAAGTCGTTCACCTAATTCTAATTTTTTAATACGCAAATGTCAAAAGGGAAAATATATTTGCGTTGGCGTAATTATAGATTATTTTCATACGCACTTTTTTTAACATTTTGAAATTGGGAATAACCGTTTAGAAATGACTAAAATATTGGGAAACCAACTTTGTTACGAATTCAGTCATAGAGCAAGTTACACCCCTATAAAAACCAACCAACGAAAGTGTACTCGAAGATTATTTCTTCATCCGTATTCTAAAATGTGACAAACTATATCCGTTAACACATGAATGTTACTTAGTGGAAAAGATGAATAAATCGTCAGGTACCTTCTTCCTGTCTCTTAAGATTTTAGATAAATTAAAGGTGGAGTCCTCATTTCTCCGTAATTTTAAGCCCTCCGCCTGCTCAAAGAACACAAATCACGGGAACCTGGATGGCTCATCTACACAGAAATACTTCACTAGCGATAAAGCAAGTGAGTCCCGCCAGCGAACTATATAAAACTGGATGGGTGAAAACAAAAACATACAAATATCTCGCTTCTTCTCAGCTAACAGTTTGCGAAGACTGCAAGTGCTAAAACATGGTTACCTCAGTAGTAAGTATAATTTTACAAAAAACTTATCATTTTACGTACTTATAAAATTAATCAAAATTGCATACGAATATAAAGAGAGAGTGAAATGTAGATTACAAAAGGGTGGTTTGTCAGTAATCTGCTCAATGTATTGAAAATAAGCAAACATAATTTAACCTGTGAAACATTATGCTTCGGAACACATATGCACATTTAGCTTAAAATTGGACACAACAAGGTGTACGTAATAAAATTTACTTTCATCAGTGTTTTAAAAATAGAAAATGACATTTCAAAAACAATAATATAGAAGAGTACGTGGGTACAATAATATAGAAGAAGAGACTTTGCTAACATTCTAAACATAATAAGAAATTTCGTATGATTTTAGCTCCCCTACGCCTTCGTGGTTCTTGTGGCTTCGGCGACGATCTCGGCATCGGCAGCCTCCGTGTGCGCGCCGCAGTGCACCTGCGTGCTCACCATCATGAGCTGCGCCGGGAAGGGCCTCACCGACCTCCCCAGCGGCCACTGGCCCTCCGTCATGTTCCTCGACGTCTCCTCCAACGCCATCGCCAACATCGACGACCTGGGCCGGCGCTTCCCGTCGCTCAACGTGCTGCGCATGCGCCACAACGCGCTCACCGCGCTCCACCTCGACGCCGTCGCGGGGCCCAGCGCGCCCAACCGCCTCATGGTGGCCGACCTCAGCGGCAACCGCATCTCGCACGTGCTGCCCCCGCTGCCGGGCGCGCGCCTCAACCAGTTCTCCACGCTCCTCCTCTCCTCCAACCGCATCGCCTCCTTGCACCCCGACACTTTCAAGGCCCTGCCCAACTTCAAGCAACTGGCCCTCAACAACAACCCGCTGGTTATTCCCCCGGCTCAACCCTTCCTCTCTCACCATCTGCTCAACGAATTGGATTTGACTGGTGTGGATGCGAGTGGATTGTCAGAGTACACGTTTTCTCAACTTCCGTCATTGGTCGTCGTCAGTCTGGAGGGAAGCGGAGTTAGAGACGTGAAAGGAGTGTTCAAGAATCTTCAGGCTTTGGATACTCTCTACCTGCAATCTAACGCTATTGTCGAGATCACAGTGAGTACACACTGTAGTTATATCAAAATTGGCATTTTTAGTATCTGTGTAGAATTGATGTGATAATGTTTGGTGTTATTCTCCTAATTTTTACTTATTTTTTAGAATTCAATATCTCGAAGGTTTGCAATTTACATTATTGTAGAATGTCAGAACTCAATAAATGTAATATATGATTTGAAAATGCCCCCAGATTCTAGTTATCTTTCAATATATTTGCCCATTCAGGATTGAACAGAAAAACTAAAATGAACTGCCATTTACTTAACTATGTATATAGAAAATATATGTAGTTTAGTTTCAATAGATTAAAGACGTAGTAATAGAAGTATTTCTAATATTTGCAGACTGAGATTGTACAAGGCAGGAAACTCAATCTCCTATCTCTGGATCGGAATCCACTTGTTCGCATCGACACGGCGGTCCTCCCGGTCCAAGATGGCGGCGAACTGGCAATCGACGACACTCCTTTGTCGTGTGTATGCGCATACGCAGAAGTAGCGCGCTGGGCGGCGGAACACAGAGTTAAACTCTTTGCATCCTGTCAAGGCGTTTCAAATTGCCAATTTGACTCGGCCCTGTAGATTCAGAAGAGATGCTCAGGAGTATGGAATATAATTTTCCGAAATGTTGTGTAATTGTTTTCTCTAATTTATTGCTTTTTTCTTCAACTTTAAGCTTTAATAATGCAGTAAAAGTAAGTGTAAGTGTATTTTTGCACGACATTTCTGCTTGATTTTCACAGATAGTGCTGAATCTCTTTCTCTTTCAATATTCATTGTTTAAACGAATGCCAAATGTAATATAGTCAGTGTTAATGTGATGGAGTAGTATATACTATAAAAATGTCACAAGTGGATAGAACTCTCATAATGGTAAAATAAAAATATGTTAACCAGTCGCTTACATGTATTAAATGGTATTTGAATAAATAATATTATGAATAATCAATAAATTTTGTGATTCAACATTCCACCAATCAAATAATCCAATGCTCATTTTACACTAACAAACTGACATTAATACAGAAACAACTTGTGTAGTAAGATGTTTAAATATTTAATTACTACTTCTATTGGTTTTGAAAATCCGCTTTCGCTGTAATAGAAACTGGAATACTGGTATTTCATAAAAAAAAGTATTTCCTAAAAAAAACTAATATAGTATCACAGATGGACAGACAGTGATTACTAGCAACAAAATGCCATTCTGCGGCCATTACAGATTCGAAGCATGTTTCATAAAGGCTCAACAAATGGTAACTGCATTGTTTACTTCACACGGTATATTTCAATGTTCTAATTTCCAAATATTAATAGCACTTGTTAAAATGCAATCCTAGAAATCATAACTTTTTGGATGATTTGTATTCATATATGTGTTTATGAACTCACTTGTAGGTGTAAATTTATGAAAATGATAATTAAAAAAATATTATCTTGATGTAAAAATTAAAGTGTGGATCAGTGTTACTAAAATTTGTAAATTGATTCGACTTTAAAACATTTGAATTCTAGCAACTTTTCTTTTCTTATTACGGATTCGCAACACAAAGTTGCCGATTGATTGATTGATTGATTGATTATTTCGTGTTTCCGGGGCCGTCAACGAATATTGTTCTTAGTCCAGTAAGTGTAGTAAATGTTTTTGTCATAGAAGGCGGCGCTATTCATGCCACACTGGATGATATCCGGTGGTGACTTACACTTTTCACGACCAGGTATCTCTCATCAGCGGGGCACTGTTTCAGACGGGAGTAAATGTGAGGTGTTTGTAAGGATGAGGATATGACAAGGTAAAGGAAGAAAAGATTTGTGTTCTATCATCAAAGTGCAGAAATATCTAAGACAACCAAACTCTACTAATAACAAAAATTAATATTTAAAATCCACTTTTCAATGATTTTTGGAATAAACCTTTTTAAATAAATTAGCTACTGACTCAAAGAAAAATGGCTAAATGAAAGTCAATGACAATGTTTTTCTATTGCGTTTGTTTAAAAAACGACGCTTTTAGAGCTTAGGTTACGAAAAAAGTTTATCAATTTAGACCAACAAAATCAAGATTTAGAAACCAATAAATTCAAATTTTTGAACCAATATTCAGATTCATGCACGATAGTTTTAAATTATTTAAAATTCTCGTTTATGAATCTGAATTTATTGGTCTAAATTGATAAACCGTTTTCAGAACCTAAGCTCTAAAAGCGTCGTTTTTAAACAATTATTGTTTCTTGAGTTATGAGTGTCTATTAAAAAAAAAAACTGAATGGACGTTTTATTACATTTCGCTCTAGAAAGTGTGGGTTAGTGATATACGATTAAAAAATGTAATATATTTATTTCATAAAATGAATATCTGATAACCGGATGTTCGGGTATTTATTTCACACATCTTTTAAGTGGCTTTGCCAGCCCTGACCCTTCGCCCTGACCTCCCTCACGCCCTCTTTTGTCCTCTCATGCGCGAAGTGACTACTGTGGCGTCATTGACGGGGCAAGAATTCACAGACGAGAAAAGTTTGTAATATATTGAATTTTATTCGAGATATGCTCCGACACCTGCATACCCAATTTACAATATTTACAATAAACAGAATTAACTGACCCGTTACAAGAAGGAACATTAAACTGGTCACCACAACCGCTTGTCTGATAAAATAATATCTCCTGCGGTGTGATGCACCTTTAACTCAACGTGCGCATACAAGCGAGTATTCCGCAGCTCACGTCTCGATGCATGCACACGGGCTTCACCCCCCCCCTCGCCTCCGTAGCCTACACATCCAAGTTCAACGCACCGCGCCCAACTCACACGACGTCCTACGGACTAGCCCAAGAATCAGGAGGAGTTTTGTCCGGTGTCCGCTTATATACTTTTCTGGCCGTTTCCGTAACCGCGTTTTCACAGCCAGCATGTCGACGGGGTTCACAAGCTTGCCCCCGTGGCCACCCACGTCACGGCCTCTCCGCTGGGGTGCCTTCCGTAGCCCAGCTCGAACACAGGTTTTCCCCGTCGTCCAAATATACATTCTTGTTCGGCAAGGCGTCCCTTCAGCAAGCACTGCCCGTTGTCGCAACCTACTTTCATGTGCGTTTCATGTACATGAAATGCACGAAACTATTATATTGTACAGCCTGTTTGTACAAGGCGACTTTTATGTCGCCACACTACACGGTATAATTGCAAAGGCTTTCGCGGTCGGAGTTTGTGTTGCCTTGAGCAGGACTTGTCGCCACATGTTGGCCGAAGCCTCAGCCACCACAGACGCGTCTCGTCCCAGATAGCTTAGATCAGCGCCGTCCAACTGGCGGACTACGGGCCGCATGCGGTCCGCGGTGCCATTTATCCTGGCGTGCCTAAGGTAATAACCTTAGTAAGGGAAGCGCGTGTAAAGTAATAACCCGTAGTCCAACGTGAACATCCCTTGCTTTCATGTCGGGCGAGAACATTGTGCGTCTAGCGCATGCGCTCTGTCGGGGTAAACATCCTCTTAATGTAAAAATGGGTTAAGTTTAGATTTAAGGTATTTTTCTAGTAATTTAGAAATTCATAATTATTCCAATGTGTTTCACTGCGTTGTGGATGATACGCCTTGATATCAGGAATGGTTTCATTCCCCCCCACCCCTCACCTTTTCAGAGCAGCAGAGCTAACTGCCGACGTCAACAATACGGGGTCACGTGTGGATCGCCCGAGTAATGAAGATATGGCCCGCAACCATATTAAAGGTTTTAGTTGGGACCTTTGAGGTCATGTAAGTTGACACCCTTGACTTAGATAATGACATCCATTCCCTTCCGTTCTACCGTGACTTCAGACCACATCGCTCCGCGCGCTCCTTCCGCTATTCTCGTTCTTCAGCACCGCTCGTGTTTTCGCTCCTCCTACATGTATTTTCACTCCTTTCGCTCCTCACTCTCCTTTTTGAACCTTTCGCCACATTAGCTCTGTTCGTCTCTCCTGGTTCCGCCCGTTTTTTCCACTCCGTCAGGTCTTGTACAGCCCTGCACATCATCCGGCAATATTCCCGGCCAGATGATTTAGGAATTGAATTTAATAGATAGATAGATAGATTTATTAAAGTTCGCTTTGAGCTAATGCTCGGTGGCAAACATTATTACAACTAGATATACGACAATTACAAAACTATTACGAATATTTACATATATAATTACAATTAAAATTAGAGATTGATATCCTAGTTATAATTAATTTTGAGTTATCTATATGTTGACTTATAGCTTTTCTAACACTTCACTTCACTCCACTTCACTTCATTTCACTGCGCTGCACTACACTACACTCCCCACCCCTTCCATGCCCCCACCACACTTCACTTCACTGTATAAGAGACATGTCCATATTATTAATAATACTAACGATTATAATAATGAAACTAATAATAATAATAATAATAATAATAATAATAATAATAATAATAATAATAATAATGATAAAAGTCCCAGTATTATTAATGATGACTTACATAGAATTAAGTATATTTTTAAATTTCACTACATTAGAAGGAAGAGTCTCTAGTGCTTTTGCAGGTAGTTTGTTCCAATCTACTATAGTACGATTCACAAAGGAGAACTTGCCTACATCAGTTATTTGCTTTCTACATCGTATTTTCCAGGGATGGTCTCCTCTACTTTTATAATCAGGTTTCTGTAATCTTTTACTGAGGTCTGCCCATGCTGAGTCCCCTTTGTATGTCTTGTACATTACGCATAAACGCGCCGGTTCCCGTCTCTTAGATAAGGGTTCCCATTCGTCTCGTCCATCAACGCGTCCATGACTTACAAACTTCCCGGCCCGTTTTTGAATTTTATCTAACGCCTCGATTTGCCCTTTTCTGTACGGGTCCCAGCAGGCCGCTCCGTACTCTAAAATAGGACGAACAAGTGAAGTATATGCCAAGGATCGGGCATTCAAACTACTGTTTTTCAGAATGCGCATTACAAAGTGCAGCGCCCTCCATGATTTCTTGACCGTGTTGTTAATATGATCCGACCAGCCCAAGTCGCTACGCAGGACCAAACCCAAGTACTTACAGTTTTTTACACGCGGTATATCGTTAGTTCCTAACTTGTAATTCGAGTGTACATTCGAACGAGATTTGGTAAAACAAATGAATTTACTTTTTTCCGGATTTAATTCCATCTTATTTCTGCACGCCCAGTTCCATAAACAGTTAAGATCGTTCTGTAAAACATTTTCATCCGAAGACGCGCCAATACTCCTATATATTATGCAATCATCGGCGAAAAGTCTAACTTTCGATTTTATTCCTGTTGCAATATCATTAATAAACGCTAAGAATAGCAATGGCCCTAACACACTCCCCTGGGGGACCCCTGAGGTTACATCGGCTTTCGATGAGTGTTTGTCACCTATTCTGACTGCTTGAGTTCGGCCCGTAAGAAATTCTTTTATCCACAAGATTATTCGATGATCTAATCCAGTTTTTGACAGCTTTTCAATTAAAAGGCCATGTGGAACCAGATCAAATGCTTTAGAAAAGTCTAATATTACTGCATCGACCCTACTCCCTTCGTCTAATGAATCTGCTATGTCCTGACATAAAGAAATAGTCTGGCTGTCGCACGAATAGCTAGGACGAAAACCGTGTTGATTTTGAAAAAGCCAGTTGGTTTTATTCCAGACTCGTCTAATATATTCCGCAATCATGTGTTCCATCTGCTTGCATACAACTGATGTCAAACTTATAGGCCTGTAATTATTAACAATCCTTTTGTCTCCTCCCTTGTGAATCGGCACTACAATTGCCTCTTTCCAATTTTGAGGAATCGTATTATTATTTACAGTGACGTCCATTAACCGAGCAAGGTAAGGAATCATGGCTTCCCCTCCCAATTTCAATATTTCTCCTGGTATTCCGTCAGAACCTACAGATTTATTTCTCCTAATTTTTGCAATCCTTTTTCTAATAATTCCTGCATCGACTCTAAAGGTTTCTATAACGGGTGTTGATTTATTTACTGAAATCTGATCCTTCGGCTTGAAAACCGACGCGTAATGCCTATTTAAACAAGCCGCCTTTTCACTGTCATTTGTAATTAACGAACCGTCAGCTCCACAGATCGCTGGAATATTTTCTTTGTTCCCTTTCTTATGTCTCACATACTTGAAGAAATTTTGCCAACAGTTCAATCGATCGTTTAGAATTGATTTTAGGTAATTTTCTTGGGTATGTAACTTTAATTCTAGTATGTCTTTAGATAATTGTAGAAAATTATTTTTCTGTTCCTTGTTTACATTACGTTTACTATACGCTTTCCTAACCTTCCTTTTCAGTCGCCTCACTTCTTTGTTGAAATAGACCGGATCCGAATTACACCGTAGTTTCTTGGTAGGCACGAATTTTTCTAAGCATTCTAAAATTATGTTCCTAAAGTTTGTCCATATCTGTTCTACTGTACATCCGCTAGAAGCCCAAGTTGAAAATTTGCTTTTCAAATATAATTGCATGTTTGTAACATCTGTTCTATAAAACTGAAAACTTTTTCTTTCTTTAATGGGATTGTTTCGCTTACCCTCTCTGCACATTTTTAAAAGGACTCCTTTGTGGTCGCTAATTCCGGGAATTATTTCGCAGGAAAGAAGTTTGTCCACCGGTCGAATAAGGAAAACGTCCAGTAAAGCATTATCGCGTGTCGGTTTAGTCACTACCTGCGTTAATCCGTTGTCCCAAACCAACTCGTTAACGAGGCGTTGGGCGGCGCCTTCAGCCCCCACATCCCCCTCCCAGGTAGCGTGCGGTAAATTTAAGTCTCCTCCGATAATGACGTTTTTCCCACTTTTCCTGATTGCGCGGGTTCGCTCTACAAGTCTTTGCAACGGTTCGTGCCCATCTTTCTGTGACCTATACGCACCTATAATTTCCCATTGGTTTTTTGAATATCTATCTCGAATGTGTACACCTATTATTTCAAATTTGTCATCCATCCATGCCTCTACTGCTTCAAAGTTGTCTTTTACGCATATAAAAACACCCCCGCCAATGCGATCCATTCTATCACGTCTGAATGTTGAGAAATTTTGTCTGAAGATTTCAGCGTTTAATATTTCCGAATTGAGCCATGATTCCGTACCTATCACGACATCTACATTATAAGATTCTACAGTGTTCCAGAAATGAACAGTTTTATTATAAATACTCCTACAATTAACCTGTAGAAAGACCAGAGACTCACCTTCTGCGCGATTACATAGCGAAAGTCCGTCTCTCGCCACCGTTCT
>BLKR01015584.1:0-62057 GCA_011170035.1 Teleogryllus occipitalis
TAATTTAAGTAGTTTTATAAATATTTTCTCAGCAAATTGAGTATTCCTTTCAAATTGTGTGGTTTGTAAACTAACGAGCCATCTTCAAGATACGTTTGCGCAGTGATAAGTTAAAATCGATTTGAACGATTCCGGGGATCCTAGACCCCACCAGCATAGTTACGTACGTTTTTTTAATACATGATTTCTTACGTAATTGAGTATTTAGCGACTTCGTTTATTATAATATAGATAGGAAATACATTGTGTATATTACAAAGAGTTCATTTTTTATTTTAATTGCTGCTTTACATTTGAAATATCGACAATCACCGACAAAGAAATCCTGGGATTGTTGTTGGACAGTAGTAACAAGTTTCGGGATCAACCCGTGGTTAGACTACAATCAGTAGTTACAAAGAAAATAATAAAGATTGTCCATAAGGCGCTGGCAGAAAGATAAAACATCTTTGCATTAACTGCCCCAAATTTGTTTTACAACACTCAAACTTTGAAGCAATTATTCTGCTTCGGAAATTCGATAGCATTCTAAAAATTTCGTTTTGTTCTCGTGCGTTTATCAATATTGATGCGTTTTTCTGCTT
Organism: Teleogryllus occipitalis; assembly: GCA_011170035.1. NCBI lineage: Eukaryota > Metazoa > Arthropoda > Insecta > Orthoptera > Gryllidae > Teleogryllus > Teleogryllus occipitalis. The sequence continues at coordinate 585 of BLKR01015584.1, forward strand.
GTATTTAATTTCTTTACTTTTGTCAAATATATAACTAATAATCATGTTGTATTGCATTAAATATACTTTTCGTTTAAAAATATTGCGTTTTTGCGAATTATTTCCTGTCTTGGGTCTCTCAGACCCCACCAGCACAGTTACGTTAGTATTTTTCACCAGCACAGTTAAAGGTAAAAAACACCTTCTCCTTCAGATATTCGTAGAGAAAGAAGACACTAATGCTCAAATCTGGTGACCGTGTAAGTCACTCCACAACACTCCTGTAGGAGACTTGACGTCCCGGAAACATGTCCCTCAAAACTTTAAGTGAATTTAGGTCTGAGTGACCGGGAGATCCGGCTCAGGGCCTAAACTGATGGCACTGGAGAGCCTCTGATAGGGAGGTCCTGTGTTCGAATCCCAACGGTGGCAAGATTTTCGACACTAGCTTTTCGGCTAGGTCGAATTCAATCTCTGGAGGTAAATCCTAGCGGCTGGCTGCTCCTGAAATTTTTCCTTAGGTCTCCGATCAACACCAGGTTAATGTCGGCGCAGTACCCTACGAAACGGGCCATGGACCGCGCGCGATCATCCCTTCCCCTTCCTTGTTCTAATTACTTACACTTAAACTCTTACAGCTTTACGTACGCACACATTTACATACACTAAACTGCCAATAATGCCGGGAGACCGGCCGGGAGCGTAGAGCTTGTCCCCGCTGGGTGCGGCGCCCCGCTGGTAGGGAAAAGTCCGCTAGTCGACGGAAGGTCGGCGCCGGAACTCACCATTCACCGAGACATCACCGCCACTTGCCGAGGAAAATACGTGCTCTACATTTACGGGACTAATGTCCTTAGTAGTTGTCGCGCCCGGATTCGCTAATCAATCAATCGAATGGAGTGTTCAGTAGCCCCGTACAACGTCATACGCCGCAATGTATTAATGAACTATTTAAAACTTCAGAGATCATCTCCAACAGTGTATTTCTGCTAACGGCCGCCATCTTCCGTGTATTATTTTCAAGACGTAATGATTATAAAATCTTCGAAAATAAATCTTTTTATAACTCCTAAAAACAGCTTGGTCGATTCTGCTCACCCTGTAGAAGTAATACTGTTTTCATACCACAAACATTACGAAGAGTTTGATCCGTGGCATTATTTACTGTAAGTATTGTAAACAAATTATACAAAACGTTATTTTATGGTCATCCGTAGGATTTTATGAGATTTAGGTGTTCTTCGATTGTAAATCTCGATTTTATCGTTTCCCGCCTCTTAAAAACGCTTTTATATTTCTATTTTCACGAATACTTACGTATATATACATTGTACAGATTTCGCGAGTTCAATGCTGATACATATCTTGGGATCTCTTGATATCGAATTTTTTTTCGAACATCTGTCCGCCCGCCCGTCTGTCCGTCCATCTGTCCGTCTTCCCGTCCGCTTCCGATATATGCGGTAGTGTAGTGCATGTAAGTGTAAGGGTATGTAATGGATGAGGAGAAAACAGGGAAGGGGAAGGAAAGATCGCGCGCGGTCCGGCCCCATTATTAGGGTTCTGCTCCAACATTCGCATGGTGTTGATCGGGAAACCACGGGAAACTATCGATCAGAGCAGCCAGCCGCTCGAATTGTTCTCCAGTCGCCGGCTAAATTCGATCTAGCTGTGCAGCTAGTGTCGAAAATTCTTCCACCGTCGGGTCTCAAACTTTACAAGTATAAACAAGTATTACTAAATGTTTTGAATTCCCCTAGCGTGTCTCCTCCCTAAGCAAGACAAAGAAGTTTCTTAAATTAAGTTAAGATGTTATAAAATTAAAACCATGGTCTTACCATTATCAATACATTATTAGGCATTTGGATGATTTTAACTGAAATATTCTTCAATACGTGTACGCAATGCATTATATATTTTTATGTTATGTTCATAAGTATATAATATAGTAGTATATGAGTAAAAATAATAAGAAAGAAGCTTTCCTTACATTTGATAATAAATTCATTGTACATTTGACTGTACGCGATTTGTGCACTATTTCTCGTATTTTCATTTAGGTTTTGAAAACGCTGTTGTGATAGAGAAAACTAACTTCAAATACGGAATCAGCAAGTCAGAAATATAAAAGATCACTACTTAAACATTCCGCAGTGATCGAAAAGTTTAAATTCGCAGGTCAGTGTTATCAACTTCATTTCTATTTTTTGTTATCAATACGATCTGAATTATATTTTTCGGTGAATTTTCGCCTTTCGATCCCTTCATCATCATAAAGCTGCGGATTTTTGCCTATTTGCCTATTTTTCCCTTCTGTAACCTCTCCTCAGGTTGTCTATTAAATACTCATGGATTTGGAGCTCTTTATCAATGAAGATTTTGAAAAAACACAAACACAAAGTCATAATCACAGAACATTTATAATTGGACGTTTTCTTTAACATTCACCAAAACATAGAATGTCAATCCCCAAACAATGATAAAAAAATACACACACAAGCATTACACAATAAAAAAACACATATCCCCAAAACAACACAAACAAGTTTCACTCAAATTTAAACAAAGCTTTGTTTGCTTCTGGAGACGATCATTTGTCCATTTACTAGTTTCTTTATGACTAAAGCAAGAATTGAACACTAGCACTAATCAGATTTTAAAAGAAAATAAAGAATGATATGATAGTAAAGTAATATTCACTCAATATTATCACATTCCTAATTGCTCTAATAAACTGGTGTATAAGTATAAAAACACTAACTGAATTATTATTTTCTTTAGGTGCAGAATTAATTGCAGGTTGTTTTTCTTAAATGACTTAAAATAATCCCTTCTTGAAGATCTAAATGGAACAAGTGAATGCCTCTTCAGAATACTGTTGTGTTTCAATGTTTACACCACAAAGACTTTTAAATCATAAAATAAACTCCACATGACAAACATATGTAATCCCCTCTGAGATCAACATAAACACATTCTTGAAAATTTACAAGTGTTTAAATGTTAGGCTGAAATACATATAGAAATGTAACCCATTATGACTCCTTTGTCATATTAAACTTTTACATAATCACTATAATAGGATAAATGATCTAGTCTTGCACTCTTTAAGAGAATTATACAAGCAAAGATGAAGCATGAATATGAATATCTCATTATATAATACTCTGAATTTTACTCAATGCCTAATTTGCAATACTTAATAGTCACATATTAAATACAATAACATTCTGTAATACTCTCGTTTTGTTCAGAAGGAACTGTGATTCGTTACACACACTATTACAGACTACATGTTCCACGTGCCATTGCACAAGCGGAAACAGTTTGTAAATGTTAGCCTCTATTTGCAAAACGTCTTGCAATCTGCCTTCTTTTTAAACGAGTCTATTGAATGTTTATGATTCTATTTAACAGAAACTGTATTTTCTAACACAGTGCATTCTATCAACCGAAGCACTGATCACAATCTCTATTGAATTAACAAAATGTACAGTACAAATACCTTGCAATCCGTCTTCTTCGTAGAACCTCTTGAATGTTTGTGATTCAATTTAACAGAAACTGTATTTTCTAACACAATGAATTCTATCAACCGAAGCACTGATCACAATCTATACTGTATTAACAAAACGTAGAGTACTAATACCTTTTTTTCTTAAGATGACCTCATTCTACCTCGTCTCGAATCCAACAAGGCCGTTTCACTCTCACCCTCCTGCCTAGTGACGTCTCAACGAACGGGTGGGGAGGACCCCCTCCCTACCTCCGATACACCCCTCCTCCTTGGAATAAACAGATGTCGTCATAGCGGCGGCGACGGTGCCAAATTCGTTTGTTGAACATTCGAATGGTCACACTTCATTGGGACACAATCTTTTAGGTTACTTATTTGAGGTATTATGAGTGTTAGATTTTATTAGAGTTATTAGTGTTTTCTTGTAAATTTTCTCCTTTTATGTATCAAGAGAACGTATAAAAATTGGTACCAGTCCCACTTTTCGTGGACTCTCCGTATTTTTGAAAATTGCAAAAAGTACATGGCAAACGCACAATATTGAGTACAGGGATTTTTGTCTTTATCTTTTGTCTTATTTAAATCTGTTCTAAAAAGTTACATCTTTAAGGAAGGTCATTATAATTCTGTTCTTTAAAAACTAGTGTTTTTTGCGGAATTTTTGCTTGAAATTAATACAAATTATAAAAAAATTCTCAGAAACAGCTACAAATTTTTTCTTCTAATTCTTTCCTCGAAAAGAACAAGGGACGCTTAAAAAGATGGTACGGGTCTCATTTTTGATAACTAAATTTTTGAAAATTGCAAATTTTGATTTATTTAGCGAGAAAGTATGTGCGGTTTTCACACTACTAGTTACATTTGTGTTATGTATGGCGATTAAAACAAATTCATTCAATGCTTTCAATTATCTTTAAATTTAATATGAGAAAAAAAATCATAGGGTGCAGCATTAGAGTATCAGCTTGCGTTTAATAAAAAGCAAAAAGGTAGGTGCTGCGATTTAGCCTTTTTTGTCCGAATTGCCCAACAATGAAATAATTGATTTCTACGGCAATTTGACAAAACAATGTTGACATTATTTCATGAAGGTCATGCTATGTTATGTAACTATATTATGTTTACTTCAGAAAATTTCTACACAAGTACATAAATAAGGACAAGAAAAATTTATAATGCCTATTTTACATATTTGAATGCCAATTTTGCCTGCCTATTCCAATAGTTTTTCCTGCCTATAAATCTACAGCTTAATTATTATCAATCCCCTTCAAAATTGCATCGGCCCCCGGCGGGAACCGTTGCTTTAAATACATACAATTCATGCTTTAGATACATACATTTATAGGCGTTCATAGGTTCATACATAAACATGTTATCGTAAATAGGTGGGAGCACACGTGGATACTGCGACAAAGTAATTTATATGTTGAAGATTTGTTCTAGAATGATTCAGCGAGTGATTCTACTAGTAGATTACAATGCAAATTGCAAGATTATGGAGTATACAAATTATTTACTGTAAGGATGAAAAAAAGAAAAGCAAAAACAACACGCCACAAAAACAGCTAGTGGTGCTAAAACAGCACATACTTGCTCGCCATTAGTATTAGAAATGAAGTAGTGTTAAGCGAAAATTAAACAGTTTTACGCAATAGAATTTTTTATTCAAAACTTTAAATGAAAATATATTTCTGGCATTGAATTCATTGTATAAGGTATGCAGTGTATTCATGAACGTATGGGATGACTTTTTAACCTTACAATATTATTCGCGAGCAGTATGCGAGAAAGTAAAATAATTAAAAGTTAATAAATAATTCGATATTAATAGAGTTGGCAAATTCAAATAGACAAAAAATATATAATAGTAATTATTAAACACTATTGTATTAAAATATTTTATAAATATGTAGAAGTATTAGTTTATTATAGAAAGGCAGCCACCAATATCGCCTTGTGTTATCAGTGCGGTGTTACAACAATGGGTTACAACAACAAACAATGATCGCTCATCTATTCGTTGTCACATTTAACACAATTAAAGGACGCAATTTAAAATGAAATAGCATAAATATAATATAATATAAAAATAATAATAAAATGAAATATGAAATAATATACAAGTTCTAACGTACGGTGCATCCATCTGCGTAAATTGGGAGCGGGCGACTGAAGGCTAGCAATCTTTTTTAATGTGTTTCAAATAGGTTTTAAATAATTTCTAAAAGATTTATTTGTAAACGTATAACAAAAACTCCAATATAAGAAACGAACAAAACAGTATGAAATAATATACACCTTCTAACTTACGTAGCATTCAACTGCCTCAAAACACTTGTAAAATTACGATCATGAAGCACAGGATTTTCAGAGCAGGGGACGAAGTTTGACACCCAATTACTCTAAAAATACTCATATTTTTGAAAAATTCCACATGGCCGTATTTAAAGATCTGTTTTTGGTGGACACATTTCATTTAAAAAAATGTATCTTCATAATTGTATTTGTAGGACGCCGAAACAATTTTGAAATTTTTCAATTTTCGAGAAATTTGAGTTTTGAACCAACATGAGACCTGAGCCATTCTATTAAACTTCCTTTACACTCTCCAATAACAAAGGTTAATCAAAAACGTGGGAGCTATTTCTTTGAAAATTTCGTAGCAGCTTTGTGAAGTATTCTTCAAAATTAAAATATCAGCTTAGAATTCAAAGGATCAGCCAGATCGATTGAAGAATATCAATTTTGGAGAAAATCAGCTGAACAGTTTAGCCGCTAGCGTTGTTGACGGACGGACAGACAGACGTTTTGCCATCAATTGATTTTTCAGTATCAAGAACCCATAAAACATGGATTTTGAAATATGAACGCTACAACACGTGTTAGAGAATTTTTTCTCAATTTAGCAACTGGATTTATCCACTTTTTCGTTACCGGAGCGCTGTAATATGAGTTTTTCTGCCGAAAATCCGCCTTTTTTTCGTGCAGCATCATATAACATTCCCTTCTTTTTTCGCCGTCTTCCTACATATACAATTATAAAGATATATATTTTTTACCATATATATTAATCCAGTTGTTCCTTAAAGATAGATTTTGAAATAAGATAATGTACAATTTTTCGAAAATTTGAATATTTTTTGCGTAAGTTTGCTTCAAAATATGAGCGAGAAAGTTCGTGCCGTTTTAACACCACTTCTTGCATGATTCTCTTATTTCGTCGAAATTTTCTCTTGTCAATGTTATTCTTTTAGGTATGATTCCATCTAATTTTGAAGTATGCTCGAATTGTATGTATTCATGTTTTCGTCGAAATGACTTAGCCATCCGACTCAGGATGTCTCTGGGAACGGAGAGAGGAAAATTCCATGCTCTTCTGAACGTATTCTCAGAACGGAGACATGTGTATCAGGCGCCTTGTGTGTACATACGCGATATTCCAAACATCGACCTTTGATGAATAAGTAGGAACTCTGATATCACTGAACGAGCCAAGGGCATCAGCCCGCCGTTTTTCAGCTTTATCGTTTATTACTCCAGCTCTGCCTTTACTTTTTGACGTCATGTTTACTAGGTTCATGATAAACGCTTGTGCATATTTATTACAGGAGTAATTTTTGTAACAGTGGTTTTAAGTCTATCTTCAATCTCGAAGAGAAAGAGAAATGATTTTGAAGACATTTATTTTTAAACTATTACTTACGTAACAGATTTATGGCCTAATTTTTAAAGATATTTTTTTTGAAATTTCTCCTGCAAATGCTGGTATTTTAAAATGAATATGAATTACTTTTATTTCATCTTGTAACCGTCTCAAGGAGACGTATTCAAGGAGACGGTAAACAGAAATGAAGGAACAGCGAGCGGAAGTTCGCACGCTTACAATAATAATAATGTATAATGTAAATATGCTAGTACAGTAAGATTACTACTGTAATTGAAAGGTAAGCTTCTGTCAACAGATTTTTATTGTAAAATGAATTAAAAATTATGTACTAAAAATTGTTAAAATGTAGAAATAAAAAAACAGGTCTGAAGATGGCGATCCTGACGATCTTATCCAAATTGAAGAATTCCTGGTCCAACTGGCTCTTGTTGAAGCTGTGAAGTTTTGAAAAACATTCTTTAAAATTTAAGGAAACTTTACATGAAGCCCCTCAGACATTTTCAAAATTTTCTCAAAAACGGCTCCAAATTTTTTCTTTAAACTTCTTATAAGACATCTATCAATTTAACAACATTACAAAAACAAGATTTTCTCAAACATGGCTCCGAAATTTTTCTTAAGATTTTTGGTAGGGTTAATGCCAAATATACGGTGACATAAATACCTATACGGTGACATAAACACCATATTGCTCTAGACTTTCGTTTTTTCAAAAAGTAGAATTTTTTTACTTGACTCTTACGTTCGTAATATTTAGATTAGAGGCTATTTCATCACATTATTATATTTACGAGTACATGCGCTTTAAATAATGTCATACAAAAGAATTTCTCGAAAAATCACCTACATTTTTTGTTAATGAGCCCAAAATTCTGTATTTTCAGATACGCACAGACGACGATTTCTCAAAAATGTGTGTGAAATTTATTATTGCAGGAAACTGTTGAGGATTCCAGAACCTATATTGAAAAAAAAATTGAAGTAATTCTACTCACAAATAGAATCAATATAGATAAATATATCGAACGAGTCTGTATATGTTTTCTCAATTTGCAACTTTTAAATTATTTTCAACTCTGTTATTCGATTTCTAAAATGTCAAATCAATCGTTTCACGTCAAATCAATTGTTGTCTTTCTATGTGTCTGTATGAACCGATGTAAGACAACCAATCAACATGAAATTCAAATACTTTGTAAACACTATCCGTGGGGCCAACTTAGATACCCCTAACAGTTCCGAATTTATTATTACTTTGTCACCTTCACTTTTACGTGTGCCTTATATTGGGAGAGGAAAACCTATGTTCCACCGAGATGGTTAATTGTTGTGTACGGATACAGCTCTTCGCATGGTTCGAGCCTTGGTTGTGCATTCTTATTTGTCACAATTCTCTGTTATCGCAGAACATAATTGAGAATTCCAGAAACTTTATTGAAAACAATTTACAGCAATTCTAACCGCAAATATCATAATAAAGATAAAGTGGAAGTGTGTGCTATTTTCGAATTTTTAACTTATAAAATATTTTCACATCTCTTGTTGGATTTGTGAAACTTATGCGCTATCAAATCAAATTGTTGTCTTTCTTCGCTTATGACTATTATAGAACTTCCAATTCTCTGTATAACCTGCGTGGTCGAAGTGATTAAATGTCGGGTACGGACTCAGCGTTTTGGGAAGGAAGGAGCGCTGGTTCGAGCCTGGCTCCGCGATATTTGTTACTATTCTTTGTTGCTGTAGAAAACTATTGAGAATTCCTGAAACTTTGCTGAAAATCATTTGTAGAAATTCTACTCACATGTACGAGGGCAAGTCAATAAATAAGTCGCAAACACATTTCGCGCGCAAATTTCGCCAGCAGATGGCAGCATATGTATGCTCTCGCAGGCACTCGGTCAGTCCGATGCTGTTAGTGCACGATGACATATGTGTTGCACGAGTGTACACGAGAAGAACAGTTGCAGTTGTTCGTTTTTTGTGGGCTATAGGACTGTCCACAGAAGAAGTGCATCGTGAAATGCGTCCCATCTATGGTGACAAATGTACCTCACGGAAAGCTGTTCAATTGAATCCAGAAGTTTAACCTTGGAAGGAAAAGCATCAGAGATTGGGAGCGTCCTGGTCGTCCCGCGGAGGTGTCAATTGCAACCACATTGCAGCGTGTGGATCAACTCATGTGTAATAACCGGCGTGTGAAGATTGATGACATAGCGCGTGCTGTAGGGTGTACATATGGAACCGCATGGAACATCGTGCATGAGCAGTTGCAGTTTCGTAAAGTTTGTGCACGGTCGGTGCCCCGCCAGTTGACTGAGCAACACAAACGGAAGAGAATGGGTCTGTCCTTGCAGCATCTCACTCGGTACACAGAGGAAGGAGAGGCCTTCATTTCACGAATTGTTACAGGGGACGAGTGTTGGGTTCACCACTTTCAACCAGAATCCAAACGTTCATCTATGGAATGGAAACATACCGCCTCCCCAACAAGAAAAAAGTTCAAGACGATTCCATCGGCCCGCAAGGTTTTGCTCACCGTGTTTTGGGACATGCGGGGAGTCATACTGCAGAACTTCCAGCCTCAAGGTGAAACTGTGAATACCGCGTCGTACTGCACCACTCTGCGGGAACTCCGACAAGCCATTCGCCGCAAGCGACCTGGACTCCTGTTAAAGGGTGTTCTGGATGACAATGCCCGCACTCACCTAGCAAGACCAACGCAGGAGCTGTTACGAACATTTCCTTGGGAACGCTTGGAACATCGACCGTACAGCCCTGACTTAGCGCCCAGTGATTTTCATCTGTTTGGGCCTCTAAAAATAATTTGAGTGGCCGTCATTTTGCTACAGATGATGCCGTAATCTATGAAGTTACACGTTAGCTGCGACAGCAACCAAAAGACTTCTTTGCTGCTGGCTTTCATGGACTTGTAATGAGATGGGATAAGTGCCTGAATGTACAGGGTGATTATGTGAAAAAGTGAAATACATTTCAGAAAGTTACTGTGATTATTTTTGCCTCAATTCCGTTTTGCGACTTATTTATTGACTTTCTCTCGTACAATCATTTAAAATACTAAATAAACTGGAATTGTCTGTATGCGATATTCCTATTTTGAACTTTTAAACACATGTTCAACTCTCTTGTTCGATTTGTAAAACGTATGTCACATCAAATCACATGTTGACATTTTGTGCATCTGTATGAACCGATTTAAGTAAACAAATCAATCTATCAACATTAAATTTAAATTCAATATATACACTACCCATGGGACCGACTTATGAATCCTTAACGGCTGACCGGGAGAGGTGGCTCTGGGCAGCAACTAATATTGTACTGCCCCTGAACGAGAGGTGCTAGGTTCGAGTCATGACGATGGCAGTATTTTCGACACTAGCCGGGTAGCTTGGAGTTCTGTCGCTGTGGAAAAGAATTCTACCCGCTGGGTGCTTTGATCGGTAGCTTTCCATGGTTTCACTGATCAACGTCAGACGAATGGTCGGACAGAACCCTAACACACGGACTGCGTGCGATCTTTTCTTCCCATTCCTTATCCTATCCTACCCTTTACTTACCTACACTTACATGCTCCACACTACCATACATGCCGGGAGAAAACCTGCTAGCCGACGGTAGGTCGGCGCCGCTTTTAGCCATCCAAAGCGGGAAGATTACCGCTAGCTCCCGAGCAAAACATTTACTAAACGTACGGGACATGTGATCTTAGGCGTTGGCGCGCCCGGAATCAGTATCAATCAATTTTTCAATCAACGTATCAACCTAACAACTGACAGTCCGTCTGGGTACAACTGTAGCTCCTAAACCGTGCAGCCAATTTTCTCCAAAATTGATATTGAATGAACTGGAGGCTTCGGAAGTTTCTAACGGATATTTTAATTGTTGAGGACTTTTTACATAAATCAGGCATTTACCTTTTTATTCCACTGCCTGAGTTCAATACATACAGCACTTGTGAGGCGTAGTGGTATGAGTGCCGACACGTTAAATCTGAGCATCTGAATTCGGGTCTTGGAGAGGAAAAACAAATTGCTGGTCGAAAACACTTTTGTTAGTTTTAATTGGTAGTTTAATGTTGCGAAGCATTTACAAACCATACGAAAAAATATGTGCTTTCTCCACCATTAGTTTCGGTAGTGAATCGGCCCCAAATCTACTGAAATTGTTTCAATATTGTGAATCAGTTCCGGTCTCCTAGCATCGAAATAATTTTCAGTGCTATGAAAAATATTTGGACCCCGAACGCAACAGAACTAAGGTTTAGTCAGTTTGAAGCGAGCTGTGCATTTTGGCGTATAAGCGTACGAAAGTTAAGAATTATTCCAGAAGGATTGTAACGTACAAACTACTCAATCAAGCAAAAAGTATTATCGATAATAGTTAATCGACTCAGTTAAATAATAAGTCAAATCCAAAGAATTTTATCCAAAGAGAATTGTAGTAAAGCAGACAACTGTGATGTTAATATGACAGTTCCAGGAATTATAAATTATTGACTACTGTATCATTCAAAGATCTTGTAATATTAAAGCAGATAGTTGATATTTTAATATTTGTAAATGTAATTGTTTAAAAATACATCCGTCTTATCTTACTATTCATTCCCCCCTGGTTCACTATTTTCTGAAGACATATCAGGCAACTCTAAAGGTAGTTAAATATTCCACTTCTACAGGAAAACATAGTTAATGCTCCTTCATATCTTCTGGGTACACAATTTATTACATCCAGACATTCATTTTACTGTCAAGAAGATACGCTGTATCATTTGGAGCTACCTGCAGGTATCAGGAAAGCATGCAGTGACGCAGTTAGACTCCTGCCGCGAACGGCCAAGGCATTCAACAGTCGGCAGGCGGGTATGCCAAATGCCTACACAATTCAGCTGCTCATACGTGGGATTTTATAACATGATAAGCGTCATGGTAAGCATTCCTTTTTTTTTAAACCAATGCGCGCTATGATATAAAATGTTACGATGAGTATATTTGCATAATATTTCTGCTTAATATTTCTGTATAATGCTTAATATTTCTGGAGGTCCTGTGAGCAGTGGCATGCATAGTTAGTTTGCTGGGGAAAATAAATAGATAGGGGAGTTCTAGGTTCGAGTATTCGATAGTAAATCACTTTTGGGACTTTGACTATGCAAATACAATTGCATTTTGCTAATCCAAACAAATTGATTATTCTCTACACCAATTTTTAAGTATTGTGATGCTGAAACAAAACAAAGTTTAGTGAAAGTTCGCCTACTTCATAGAGTACTACTAAGAATACGACGTTTCAGGTTCTGTGTATACAATAATAATAATAATAATGATGATGATGATGATGATAAAAATAATAATAATGATAATAATGATGATGATGATAATGATGATGATGATGATAATGATGATGATGATGATGATAATAATAATAATAATAATAATAATAATAATAATAATAATAATAATAATAATAATAATAATAATAATAATAATAATAATAATAATAATAATAATAATAATAATAATAATAATAATAATAATAATAATAACTTTCAAATTAATACTTCACTTACTATTTAACAGATCGAATGAATTGTGTTGTTAACCACCCAGACTTTGCCTCCCAAGTTCCACCCATAAAAATACACAATTAGATGGGCTTCAAAGTGTGATCTAATGAGTTGTTTCATATAATTTTATGCAGTTTCTTTTTTGTAAAGGTTGGTTGAAAATATATTATTTTTGAACGTTTTGCAAAACTCATAAACTTAATCCATAACTCTTTCTGTGTGAGCTAAAAAGTTGGAATTTTTCATTCAAATATTATTGTGAGATATTATCTGCCGAACTTGAATTTTCTTACTTGAATATGAGGAAACTGTAAAAAAAGATAACTAAGAAATTGTTATATATCGCAATTTTCCTGTCAACATTGCTGCAATTTTTACCACATTTTAGGCATGTGCCTCCGATGGACAACTAAATTAATACATTTAGAAGCTTCAAATCTTGGACATTCTTATCACTTGTTTTTTACTAAGGTTGAAAGAATTTCTAGAGGGTGATTTTCTGTAAAACCACGCTGAAACATTCTTATGTTGGTGCTTTCTGACAAAATCAAGAAGTTTAAAGTTAATAATAATAGAAATGAGATTATGCATTAAAAACAATGTAAAGTTACGATTTTATGAGCGAAGTGAATGATCTTGGCTGTCCGGGTGACGCCGCGTCGAAGGCTGTGTTGCCGATGTTTCGACCATCTTTTCGTGGTCTTCCTCAGGGTTGGTCTGCCACGAAAGATGGTCGAAACGCCGGCAACACAGCCTTCGACGCGACGTCACCCGGACAGCCAAGATCATCCACATGACTCCGGTCGCGAAAGCCTACGACTTCATTTATGAGCGAAGCTTCACTTTTCTTAATCTAATGTGGCATTGCAGTACCGAGGCCATAAGAGCGTTAGTTAAAGACGTTGATGTTACGTGTGTTTTCGCTTTGTGAACATGTGAACACACGTTTCAGCTGGTAAAGAGGTTTCTAGACATCACACTTTATTGTGAGAATTCTGATGCGGTGTTGTTGACGTCTCCGTCAACTTAATATATTTATTCAGAGAGCCGGCTTTCGACAGCTTTGCCGTCATCATCAGTGTAGCTGCTTTCGGCAAAAGTCGGGACTCTGGCACAGTCTTTATTTCTTCAGACTATATGCTACAGCGCTTCATTATCATGCTAGTTTGGCCCTAATGACACAATCACACTTCATATTAAGTAGTTGTTGGTGTCGCCAATACGAAGTGAGGCGAATATTAACAAAGAATATCGAGTGAAACGTTACCAATATATGAAAATGATTGGGTAATTTAGCAGTATTTGCCTCAAAAAGTTGGATAAATCCCTAATATCTTCTTCAAGCCATTCCTTCGCTAGAATTTATATTTTAGATTTTGGGGTATAAATATTAACAGTCCAGTCACATTATGTCCACCACCTATGTTCGATGTAAACATTCAATAATCCCTCACATGCGGCAGGTGGCAGCACTAACAGGAGGTTGTATAAAGAATTACGTGTGGAAGCGGAAAATAATGCAGTAGTTGTCGCAGTGCAAAACAGCGCGATTTATCGGACGTCCAAAACGGAATGCATGATCATTGGCTTTCGTGACAAGGGCGGTGTTATATTTGAATGATGGCGAAATACGTGAATAGGAAATAAAGTGATAATTATTATTATATTAATACGGTCGCCAGCTGCGAGACGCAGCACAAAATTAAACTTTAACTAAGTTCTCGCTATAAAGCGAGGTGACCATGCATTTGCCTAATGAATTGTTAATCGGAGCTAACACAGAGAACTCCTAAGCTATCGAATTTACGAAGATTGTCGTCGCATTCGAGGCTTTTCGAAGGGACGCTCCAGGTTTTTAAATAAACAGGATCGAACTTTAAAGGATCTCAAAAGTGGAGATATAACAATCCAAATAACCAATAAATTAAATTTATTACAGAGTAGAAACTTACAAAAAACAGTCTTTCTTGCTAAACAAGGAAAACAACATAGCTGCAAAAAAGACGAAACAGAACTACAAGAGAATATACAAAGTTGACAGGTGAATGTCGCCTCTATACAAAAAGAACTGTGTAAATACAGGAACACCAGGAAAGACGCTTCAACAATACGTCTAAACCGAAACAGAACTACAGTATTACAAGTCGTCCTCAACAATGCCCACTTTAGGGCGAGGAAGTTGAATACATAAACAAACAAATTTGAAAAAGAAGCCTTCTTAGGTCTTCCTTCAATACAAAAACAAGGTGAAAAACAGAATTACAAAATGTAAACCATTGCCTTCAAGGAACAAAGCTTGTATGAGTGCATAGTTATCAAATTATATGAAATTGGATCTTTTACCATTAATTACCAAATCTTTATAAACTTGTACACGAAGCAGGAATGCTCCTAATGAAAGCCGGGCGGTCAGAGCCCATGCCCTGGCCTCGTTACGGCGATCCTGCCCCTCGCGAAAACCGGTGGCCTGTCCACGTCGGCGTCACAGGGCCAGTCTCCAGCCGGCTTCTTGCCCGAGCGACGAAACAATTGCTCACGGGGCGAAAATTGACGCAGCACGAAAAGGTCACAGCCGATGCTGTATGGACCCCACTGACGTCTTCGAGAAAACTCTAATTGCCGAATGCGGCCAACGCCGTCTTACTCACGGCCGAAGTACATAAACTGCAACATTAACAATCATATAAGTAATGAACAGTGACAAAATTCGGCACTCCACAACAATTCGGAGGCCAGCGTACGTATGAACTCCTTCAGAAAGCTGCAAATACAAAACAAATCAATATAGAGAGCAGACCTGCTTCATACCATTAACATATTACGATAACGTAAACAAAAACATTTCAAATACAAGTTCCAATTTCATGTCATAAACCACACATACCTAAAAATCTAAACTATACACTCATACCTATTTACAAGCTTTGTGATACCCATAGTTAAATTACGGCTCTGGTAGAACCGGGCCTTTCGCATAAAAATACCATGAATGGTCTACAAGAAGCAATACATGCATGCACCAGGCATGCAAGGAAGTGCGATCATCGTTAATGCCAATTAACAGTCTCAATAAAAAACAAATCCAGGTAGTAGTATTTAAAAACTTAGTAGAAGTGCCACAATGGCGGAAGGCTAAAATAACAATTTCAATAAAATTTGGCGAAAAGGCACTGTGCGCGTGGAGCGCACGACTTTTATACTGTCCCCTCAAGGGGTAACACCACGGTAGTATAGGGGGGGGTAGCGGGGAAATATCGATATACATAGAGGAGCATGGAGCTCTTTGCCCAAGGTGTTTACACTGTTACGCCTGCAAGGGTAGGCAATCTGCGAGACATGCAGGCGCTGGTGGCGACCTCTTGTAGTGATGCCAGGATTCACACCAATAATTTTTATTTTGATAAAAAAAACCCTAATTTTAGGGCTAGAAGGGCAAACGAGGTGTCCATAAAACCCTAAATTTACTCTAAATTGC
Source organism: Teleogryllus occipitalis (assembly GCA_011170035.1). Taxonomy (NCBI): domain Eukaryota; kingdom Metazoa; phylum Arthropoda; class Insecta; order Orthoptera; family Gryllidae; genus Teleogryllus; species Teleogryllus occipitalis. Next base: position 16,810 of record BLKR01015584.1, read on the forward strand.
GGATTTTGTTGTTAGAACCCGCCAAAGCCAATGGTTTTCTTATAATAAATAAAAACCTGTTTTCAAAACAATAAAATGTTTTGCATGTAATGCTAATTTTTTCTCAGAGCTCAGTAAACCAAAAAATGAGATCTTACTAATAATTTCTTAGGTTTTTGGAATCTTCTCATGGCCATGAGATCACAGTTTGATTTTTAAAAATTATGAATTTTGAGAAAATTGAAGTTATAAAATTACCCATATACTAGCATACTTATTCTAATTACAGAACAACAGCTTACAAACTAGGGATACAAAATCTTCTCAGTTGGACTTCTCAGATGTTTGTTGGCTACTTGAAGATGCTTGAACATCAATATTAAAAACTTGTGACCACTTAAATTTCCAAATTTAACAGGCGGAATCATTTCCGAAACGGCTAAGTTTAAGTGGTCGCGTACCGCTGTGGTTAAAGTATACCGTAAATGGCAAAGCGGCGATATCTAAAAACGGCGCCAAGGAAACAGTGGAGCACCACGGGCCATAGATGACAGGGGAGAACGACGTCTGAGGAGATTTGTATAAACGGATAGACATACAAGTGTAAAGCAACTGTCCGACTGGTTGAACCAAGGGGCTAGCAACAAGGTCTCCGCGACAACCGTTCAGCGAAAGTTGCTGCGTATGGGCCACCGCAGCATCGACTGTTTTTTTTTAAATTTATTGCATCGTCGTTGACGCAACGCGTCTCTTTAACCCTTGTTGGGCGTTGAGTACTTTCCCTGCAGTAATCCTCCGTTACTAACGGGAAGTAATCACTGTCGTTACGAATGGGAGTCAATCATCGTCGTCTCATCTTAGTCAAGTCTCGTCAGGTCGCAATCGCTTGACGTTAGATCTTAGGGTTTCTAGCCGGTCACCTAAACAGGAACCCACGAGTCTCGAATTGGGCTTAACCTCCGTTACCTCACGGAGCGTAGTAAACGAATTCGGCTACCCACGCCGGCTCGTGCTGGCTTCTGTTCACGAACCCGTGCTTGCTGCTTTTCATCGCCGAAAAATGCTGGAATTTGCACGCCTATACCGCCTTAGGAGGTCCAGGATGTGGCTGCAGGTGGCCTTTTCAGATGAAAAACATTTTCGTCTTCAACCGACAAATGGCCGTTGGCGTATACGGAGTGAAACGTCTGTAAGCAAACACCCTGCAAAAATCACCGGGCGGGTCCATGCCAGAGGAGCGTATTCGTATGGGGATGTTTTCAACAAGGCATTCCTTGTGTTGAGGCTGCAAAATAACTTTATCAGAGTTTTGGGACAGCCACAGATTGATGGATTGGGTTGCCCACAAGCATGGCCACAGTTTTCTTGCTTGGCGCAATGGAAAATTCTGAAAGACAATTATTTAAGAACTATTAGTTTACCTCCGCGTAAGAATGATTGAATATTGAAGTAGTCAATGTTACATTGTCTTAGGCGAACAGAAGATCGTTTTTCTGTCGTGATTCGGGCGTAATACAATTTCACGCTAATTTACGCGCCAAAACACCTCTGTGAACGGAATCTACAACGGCTGTCAGGTAGCCCCCGCTACCAACAGTCAAAATTCTATTTTTTAATGCAGCCAGGATGTGAATTACTACTACGCCTTTTTACTGACGAGGCGATCTTTTGTGAAAACGCTCGGCTGAAAAATTCTCCTACAATTGAGTCTGGTGGTGTCATATTAAGAAATGCATTTGATTCCAAGAAGTATCAACAATGCGGGATTACGGTAACTGGCGCAATCTTTCGAGCGTATATGAAAGCAATTCAACTTTGTAAAGCAGTTTGTCCTTCCAAAGAGTTTCATACGAAAGACGTCTTTACCTTTCTCTCTGGAAGTCAGCCCGCGGTCTTTACAGAAAAAATATTGTAAGTCCAACGCGGGACGTTTAAGATGCATTCCCATTGCTGTTAATTTGCGCCAAGAAATTGTTATAAATGACAGAATTTCAAGTACGGCGCCAAATTTGAATTAATATTGGCCGCCTATGTGCCAACACCTTGTGTTGAGGGTTCGACTGTAGCTTGAGTATTTTGGAAGAGCTGCTGCAGATGTTCCTGTCGAAACCAGTCTGTTATATTCTTTAAATTCTTTGACACAAGGGAAAATACTGAAAACAAGTATTTAAGAACTGTTTACAACTCAGCGTAAGAATGATTGAGTATTGATGAAGTTGCCAGTGTTACCTTGTCTGGGCGAAGGGAAAACGTTTTCCTTGCTGCTGTTAAAATTATTTGCGTGGAGATCGCGCACCAACGCGTCATATCACGGAGACCGCAATGCTGTGAGCTAGGAACACTACCAACGTAAAAATCTAACTTTCAATGCAGCCAAGATGCGTATTAGCTTTTTCTTTGACGAGGCGATCCGTTTGTGAAACCGCTCGGCTGCAGATTCTCAAACAATTGAATTTCGTGGTGTCTTATTGGGAAAGGCGTCGGATTCTCAGAATTTATTGACAATGTGCTATTCTGGCTCCGCTATTTCCAGTAGCGGGCGCGATCTTCCGGGCATATTTGAAAGCGGTTCAAAAGTTCAAAGCAGTTCAATCCTTCCAAAGAGTTTCATACGAAAAATGAATTTCCTTTCTCTCTGGAAGTCAGCCCGCGGTTTTTAGGGAACAATAACCTATCTCGAAAGCACGACGTTTGAAATGTATGTTCTTTGCTGTTTATTAGCACCAAAGAATCATTATAAATGACTGAATTCCAAGTACGGCGCCAAATACGATTTAATTTGGACGCCTATGTGCCAACACCATGAGTGATCGTGTCATTCGGGAAGGCACAGTGGATCAACAGATGCAGTCATTATTGGGGGCCACGTCAACCCACATATGCAGATCGTTTTTCTTCAACAAGACGGCATCTACCAGCATTGCAATGTAATGTGCCATACAGCTTGAAGCGTACGTCCGTGGTTCAAAGAGCACTAGGCAGAGTATACATTACTCCCTGGGCACCCACTTCCCCGATTTCAACTCAATCGAGAATCTGTGGGACCATCTTGATCAGGCTGTTTCCGCCATGAATCCACAACCGAGGAACCTAGCGCAGTTGGTCAGGGCACTGGATTGAGCATGACATCGCAACTCTTGTCGGCACCACCTAGAAACTAATTGTCTCTCTTCTGCACGTCGCGCAGCGATCAGCGCTGCAAAAGGGAGTTATTCAGGATTTTGACGGGTGGTCACATTGATGTGACTAGAATATGTATATTGAAATATCTATCTCTTCATATGTTCCAATTATAAATCACTTAAATTAATTGAGGTAGCGAATATTTTAATATCTAAAAAATAATCTGATATCTATCACTTAAATTAATTGAGGTAGCGAAAATCATAATATCAGAAATCTGATGATTAAATGTGTCTGGAATACATATGTTATTTTATTTCATTAATGATCAGTTTTATACAGACGGTTCGTAACTAATGGTTGCCTTCGAATTTCACATGGTAATAATATCAAATCAGCAGATTTCGCATAAAAATAATGTAAGCACAGAAACACTGCAGTTTTGCTTTGAATTACTCTGACCAGCACTTCACTGCACTGCACTGCACTGCACTACACTGCAGTTTTGCTTTGAATTACTCTGACCAGCACTTCACTGCACTGCACTGCACTGCACTACACTGCAGTTTTGCTTTGAATTACTCTGACCAGCACTTCACTGCACTGCACTGCACTGCACTACATTGCAGTTTTACTTTGAATTACTTTCACCAGCACTTCACTGCACTGCACCGCACTTCACAGTACTTAGTTCCTTAGTACTTAATTTATTACTAAAACTTCGGACACTTGGAGGAAAAGCTTTGTAAGTTGCTCGGGTAAACTGTTCCATTTTAAGTACATTTAGTCTTAAATTTGACTGCCAATTTAATTTCCGAATCAATATTGTCTATTTACAAAGTTCAAAATGCATTTTAACGATGTTACCACGCACAAAAACATAAAAATAGATTTACGCTTTTGAAATAATATTTTTTAACATGCGTACACCTGTACTGAATATTAAAAAACTTGTACCACGCGTTTAAAACTCACGAACCTCCATTCAGTAAGTTCGTTAGTCACAAGATTTTTCCCGATACTACAAGCATTAAAATTCGGGATTGATGCACATATTTGAAATAATTAGAGAAGATTTTGAGCCGATTTCTGACTTCGAAACGTCTGCTCTAATGCGATTAAAAACTAGCCATAATAAAAAGTAGAATTCTTTCCCAACATAATACATTACACAGACACTTATACTAACATGCACTACACTATCACATACTCCGGGAGATCGGTCGGGAGCTTAGAGCTTGTCCCGACTGGGGCGGTGTCCCCCTGGTGGGAAAGTCCTGATTAGGGGGAAACCCCACAAGCCGACGGTAGGTCGGCGCCGGATCTCACCATCCAGCGGGAGAAGATCCCCGCCATCTCCCGAGAAAAGAACATGCACTGCACTAACGGGACTAATGACCAAAGCAGTTGACGCGCCCGGAAACACGAAAAAATAAATCAATCAATCCAACATAATACAATCATTTATTTCATTTTATTAAAATGTATTTACATATTCTCCACTTTCATTTTCTTACTACTTGGGTATTAATCTAAAAAGTTAATTCATATAGTGAACATTCGACAATCCCATGGAAATTTTATACGTGCATAAAATTTACGCGTAGTTTTGGATTTACGGCTGCAAGATTCTTTTCGATAATACATATGTGATTCATTGCGAATACAATTTTATTCGAAACAATTAGTTTCCTCTTCATCTCAGCTCGACGTAAGTTATGGTATCTACAGCAAATATTGAACCAGTTTATTCAGTTACCTCAGTAGTTTACGTAAGAAACATAATAAATATTGAAATGTGCCGGTTTGATTAGTGCGTGATTGCATGTTCAATAAAAAAAAATATTTTCACAACACATTTTATTATTGTAATATTATGGTGATAATGGGCATGCAACTGAATGGTAATGTGCTCTTACAAACATGTTTACAATTTACGCTTTAGCTCTTACGGCTTACTAATCTGATTTAAGTAATACAAAAATTAACAAAAAAACAAAAAACAAAAAAAAAATTGCCACAACGAATAACAGGCCGTGGCATCTACACTTTTAGTCAGCTTTCTTCGTTAAAACGTCTACTCGCATCTCTCGGCAGGGAGATTGATTAATAGTCCACAAAGTTCTATTTGCAATGTGGTGTGATGACTTCCTGGTTGAGCGGCTGGGCGCCGGAAGAGCCTGCGATATGGTATAGAGCGATTTTTATAAGAAAGCTATTTGCCAGCTATTGCCGGCAGTTTTGACAGTTATTGCCGGCAACATGACTGAAGGTTCTGTGGCCGTTGTGTCTTTGAGCCCATTAGACTCTCCATCCTCCATTCCTTCGCTTGCTAACTTGTAAATGGCTTCGACGCTTCCTTTTGTGATGTCCTCGTCCGACGAAAATAGTGCGCCTCGAGAAATAATTGGAATCAAGAAGAGCAGTGCTATGTGCTCTTCTGTCAAAATTCTTTTTTATAAACATTGCATTGATTTTACATTTTGTGTGATAAGTATTATGTTTATTTGAAAACCGAGTCTTGAATGTGAGATGCGTACTGGTTCACGTGTTTACGACGCCTTTCCTGTAAGTTGGTGAGCTACATTTACATTTGTGGCAGTTTCACTGAATATGAGAGGATGTTAAGAAATTTTTCCACATACATAATTGAATTTCAATATATTTCGGACTCGTGTACGTGCATATACCTCAGCGAAACTCCTAGACTTCTGTATAGTAATGTCTTTATTGGAGCCACACACACACACACACACACACACACACACACACATACACATACGCATACACACATACACATACGCATACACACATACACACATACATATACACATACACACACATACACACATACACACACATGTATAAAATTCTAACGTCCACCCCGCCTCAATAAGACACCAGGTACCTAGTGGAAAGACGATAGCTGATACTCTGGAAGAGCTTAAATTATCTGAGGGGCGTGGGATATTTACGGGTATGAGAAAGGGTAACATCCAGCACACAAATTAATGAAGTTAAATTCGCTCCTGTATTTAAGCGATATACACAAAGAATACAATTTACATAAGTACGTAATTACAGCTGTCTATATCAGCGGAGGAATCCGTCTTAAACTAAGATGCAATTCTCTGAATAATATCCTCTTTGAAACAATAACACTCTTGTTTAATTACGCACCTGCACGGCTGCTACTGCGCTATTAAATTACACTCGCTCATACGAATTCATTTCTTTCGTACGGCATATATAATGCGAAACTATTTCACTTTAATACTCTGGCAGTTGAATGCACTCGAGAAAAGTTACAGTTTCTCGTTATAATTTGTGATTTTCAAAAATTCTCATTCAGCTAACAGATTTTTCGAGATTCTGATACACTTTCGCCAAATAGCTGATCCTGCGCAACGTTCGTGTGCAGGCAGAATAATTCTTACGATAATGTTTAGTACTAGAAGAACTAGCTCACTTCACAGTGTCTCGCGAAAGTTAAAGTCGCAACTCGGTGTCTCGTAAAAGAAAGGGCTCCGCTCCATTCTGCTAGCTACTTACGTGACGACGTTCTTCATATTTAGGGGAAGCGTGACGTCATGCCTGTTTTTGGACGGAAGCGCCGAGGCGTTCCTACCCCCGAAAGGGGGTCGCAATGTTGTGTTCAGCTGATAACAGATTGAGCTATCACTGACCGCTCTGTCATTCGTGCTATGCGAAATCCACATTTTCGTGACGTTAGGCGCACTTGGACGGCCGAGACGTTTGGAGATATTGTCAATATTGAATATATCCACAAATATGTTCAAATGCAGCCTAGTCGTGAATAAAAAAAATCAGACACAGCAGCTCAAATGAGGGTCGTTAAAAGTGTAAGCGCTCAGGGTAATTTTAGCCGAATACAGTGAAATAGTTTAATTATTCGAATTACAGATCTAAAACGTTAGTTTTATATACATTAAAACTATTTTGTATCAATATTTACTGAGCCATGGCGATTTGAAAAATGTCTATTTGTATTATTTTAACATACAATTAACTGTATTCGGGCTGATCTTGCACACACTGTTAGGCAAATAAGTAAATTTTGATTATCATAACATTTTTGTGGAGTAAGTGGACACCACAGCCGAAAATCCGTAGATTAAATACCATTATTGATTATAGAGTTTGTGGCACTCCTAAACCCATTTCAAAACGGGTTTACTGGTGCCGATGTTGTTCTAGTATCTAAAACTAAGCAATTGAAACTTCTTTTGCTAACCCATTGAATTCTATTCTATTTTTGATACAGCCTTATATATAATCGGAGAAATCTAAACTTTCGTTTTTTTCGGGCGTGATATTCAAACTGGCGGGTGACATACTGGTACGGCGTTAAATTACCAGTGAAACCTAATCCTCAGGAAATTTCCCTTTTGCTGTTGAGTTAATCTAAGGTAGATCGTCACGAACCTTCTAGTAATAGTACTCCTGCACCACAGAACCCGACATTATTTTAAAACAATTCACACTTTCTAATTTTCATTTATTTATTTAAATCTACCAAAAGTTGTGAGTTTTAAAATGCTAAGTGTGTTAGTATGGAGATCCAGCTATAGCATTTCTTTTCAATGCTCTCTCTCTCTCTCTCTCTCTCTCTCTCTCTCTCTCTCTCTCTCTCTCTCTCTCTTTCTCACTCTCTCTCTCTCTCTCTCTCTCTCTCTCCATTGATATATTCAGCTAATAATACTTCCCTTGATCTCCAGGAAGGATTTCGTAAACGTGTTCATTTCTCCTTGGACTTCACTGCAAAGTCGACATTTGCAAAGAAGAGAAACACATCAACCAATTCTTTCTCTGTACACGAAGCTATAAATGTAATGATTCGTCTCTTTAAACATTTTTAAATTTCAGAAGCTCTTGTTTCACAAGATCGTGGTTGTACTCGGATGCATTATCCAGCGCCGTTTTTCCTTGAAAGTTTCTTGCATTCACATCCGCATTGGCAGCCAAAAGCAACCGCACGATCTCCAAGTAGCCATACCTTGCAGACATTATTAAGGCTGTATACCCGATAGTGTCTGAAATGTTTACATTTGCGTTTGCTTTCAAAAGCTCACGCACTGCATTAGTGTGGCCATAAAATGCGGCATAAAAGAGAGCCGTTCTTCCTAATACGTTTATTGCATTCACCTTCGCATTCGCAGCTAGAAGAAGCCGCACAACTTGAACATGGCCGTGTTGTGAAGACAATATTAAGGCTGTTTCTCCGATATCATCCGAAATGTTTACATTTGCGTTAACTTTCAAAAGTTCACGGACAATATCTAAGTGTCCTTGCTCCGAGGCAAGAATCAAAGGTGTCTTCCCATCGCCATCTTTAGCGTCGATTCTCACACCCGCCGCCAGTAGCGCCACCAGCGAATGCCACTTCCCCTCCTTCGCCGCGACTAGTAGTTCCCTCTCCCACCGCTCTCCGGCCAGAGGCGCCACGCCGCCCGACCGCAGCGCCCGCACGCACTCCACCTCCGCGGACTCCACAGCCGCCTCCAAGACCTTCTGGGCGTCGTCTGTCCCCGCGCCCACGCCGGCTGCCAGGAGAGCTCTCACCATGTGGCATCTGCCACCCTGCACCGCCTCCGACAATGAATTCACCCCAGCCACCGAAAGGAAGACGCTTGGAACTGTCTTTGCCAACGCCACAAAAATATCGGAATTTTTACTGAGTTTCAGAATCTTCTTAACGATTTCAGTTTTATTTTCTACGGAAAACACGCTCTTCAGGAGTGGCTCAACGCACGTCGCATTGGCTCCTGACTGCGAGAGGAGTATCGCTACATCAAGCTCTTCCTTCTGGCTTCATAGCCATCAGGGCCAACGCAATATCGCATCGCCCGTCACGAACAGTCTGCTTTGAGATGAGATCCAACGCGGGGCCTCGGAGGACGTGAGGGACCTCCTCGTCCAAGGCGTTCAGCATCATCGCGCTGTCGGCGTCGTAGAGCGCGCGGAGGATGAGGTCCGTGCGGTTGGCGAGCGGCGGCAGGAGCGCGTGAACGCACGCCACGTGGCCCGCGCGCGCCGCCAGCTGCAGCGCCGTGCGGCCGTCTGCGCCGGGGAGCGCGGGGTCGACGCCCGCCGCCAGCAGCGCCGCCAGCGCCTCCACGCGGCCGTCGCGCGCAGCTTGACGCACCGCCTCCTGCCCGGCGGCGCCCACCACCTGAACAAAAAAAATCTATAATCCACCTGAACAGATTTGAAGGCACAACACAAGTCATGAACTGCCAAACATCTGAACAAAGGAATATGTCAACTCCTTACACATAGGAGAGATACATTTTGAATGATCTCTTTCCCACACATGTACAGGGCTAAAAACGAATACCAAAATCAGCCATCCTCCTATTAAATGTTCATATTGTATTGTAATTGTAGTCAAATCTGAAGGCGGTTGTTTCCTAAGAACTCTTTGATTTAGATTTCATAAATAAAGTATATATATTTTTTAACGTTACAGATTAATTGTATGATTAGTGTATCTGAATGAGTCATTTGCTATATCTCTTAGTTCCTTTATTGTATGCGTTAATTCCAGGATGAAGCAAAGATCGCTGCTGGACGTCATATCTAACACGGACCTACTCGACTAGGGTTTCTGGGCACGTCCATTGTTTGGCCTTTTCTCCCGTTTTTGTTCTGTGCGTTACATACTAGGATGAGGCGCAGAACGCAGACGGAACGACAAAGATGGAATCGACTTACCTGCCGCTTGATGGTTTGAATATTCCCGGCGTAGGGATTGTTGACGGTCAATATGAGAAAGACATTCTACATTTGTCTTGATAATGTTAGGCATAAAGCGGACAAGATTCGGAAACAAAGCGAATATTTGAATTCTGAAAAAATTACAAAATTGATTGCTTGCGTATGAAATTCAAAATGTCCGTAATGTCGTGTGGAGATGACAATAACAGAGTCCTACACCGTGCCCGCATTTTTTTCAAAACGATTGAGCTCGCGCATCGGTGTTTCCACCGGCCGCGCCTTTTTAGAGATTTTTAAAGATTTCACCCAGGATGAGCAAGATCAAAAACGTTAACGCATTGTAAAGTAAGTTCGTAAGTGCGAGAAAGAAAAATCAATCATGTAATCGGTAACAAAGTAGCTGTTAATGCGAACTTTAAACCAATTCAAAAATGGTATAACTCATTTATATTGTAATTAAACGTAATTTTAAATCAACGTGTATTTTCACTTCCACCGCAAACAGTGAGATCGCTAGGCGTCATCGTAAAGTGCGCGTTGTCAGCGGAAGATCTGCAGCCCTCACCTCTTCGGGAGCCACCTGCGCGATCGCCCACACTTGGGGGCCGCCGGCCGCCGCCGCCAGCGCGCGCGCCACCTCCCTTGCGTCGCACAGCGCGCCGCGCCGCAGCATGGCTTCCAGCGCCGCCAGCGCCCCCTCTTGCCCCGCCCCCGCGGCCAGCAGCAGCGCCGAGACGCCGTCGCGGCCGCGCGCCGCGGGCGCCGCCCCGCCGCCGGCCAGTTTCTTGGCGCGCGCCCACTCGCCCGCCCGCGCCGCCGCCAGCAGCGCCGAGTCGCCCGCCGCGTCCGCCCACTCCACCGACGGCTCCCGCTGCAGCAGCCACTCGAAGAGGTCGGAGCGGTTGTTGTGGCGGGCGGCGAGCGCGAGCGCGGTGGCGCCACGGGCGTCGCGGGCGCCGAGCGGCGCGCCCGCCTCCACCAGCCGCCGCGCGCTCTCCAGCTGGCCGTGGGCGGCGGCCGCGTGCAGCGGCGTGCGGAGCAGCGCGCCGCGCGTCCTGGGGTCCGCGCCCCGCCGCAGCAGCTCGTTGGTCGCCCTGGCCGCGCCTTGGCGCGCCGCCGCGTGCAGCGCCGTGTCGCCGCGCGCGTCGCGCTCCTCGAGTGTTGCGCCGCGTCGCAGCAGCGCCACCAGAGCGTCCACGTCGTCGCGCGCCGCGGCCTCGTGCAGGGACGTGTTGACAGGGGCCTCGGGGTGCAAGGGGATGAAGGCAGGGGGAGGGGCGGAGATTAGGATCGGCGGCGGGCTGGAGAAGCAGCGGCGCTGGGAGGGCGCGTCCTGCAGCGCCTGCAGCTGGGCCTGCAGGGCGTCGACGCGTGCAGTGAGGCTGTCCACCCGCGACGCCAGGTCGTCCTTGGCAGCGGGCTCTGCAGGCTCCGTGGCCTCGCTCGCAACCACCGCCACCAGCCACACCACCAGTAACACACGCGATGTTGCAAGCATAGTTTAGTTATTACTTTTTTCTCCTGTAATGAAGGAATGAACTAGAGGTGTGGTACAACAGCCCAAACTTTCTTGCGTTATTGTAAACAGTTTCGTAATATTGAAGTATTGCATTTTCTGCACTACTAACACATCAGCTATTACTTGAAAACGTGCAATAGAAACAGAACGCCTATAGTGCATATGTGAATTCATTTCAATTGTCAGTGCAGCAGTTATTTCTTACTTTGACAAATGAAACAAACAGGAATACATTTATTTGATGCAATATTCGCAGCAAATTATACAGAAGCGCTGTTGCCATCGGAGCGTCGCCAAAAGTATGTGCATTCCCTGGGCCAATAGTATAAGTTCTTTACAATAACGCTTATTTTCATCGGTATTCAGATTTCAACTTGTTTTTCGGTTAGTCCTAGTGCATTATACTCAGTGGATAAATAACTCTAATACTAATTAAAATAATGATATTCTTGAATTCATAATACTAAGTTAATTTATTACCTTTTTTTTGTATATTGACACTCCTCAGGGGAATCGCAGCAAAATAAAACTTTAAGATTAGATTGACCAGGGAGAAATACCCCATAAAAATATTTTAAATGAAAGTAAAATTTGTCCTTTCAAACGTTAATAAATAAATTAATAATAAATTGGCCTTGACGGACCTAATTTTTTAATAAAATAAGTTTAAATTGGTACAGGCTCTTACGGAAGAACTTTTGCAGATAGTTTTCTTTCAGTTATTAAAGAGGTTATACGGTTAGTGTACATTTTTCTTTTGTTCAATACGTAGTATATTTTTTAAGGATCAGATGATATTAAGTGGTATATAACATAACGCACAGGGCATTCTGAGGGTTTATTTTAAAACTACTGCCAAATTCATCGCATACGGAAGGACTGGCTCTCGGCCTAGAGGTTTAGGTTTACAATTAATTAGGAGCTAGCTTTTTTGAACACACTTTTTCTTTAGAAAACACCTTTACCTTCAATTCTAATGTTATAATTTTTTTTGCACTTTTCAAAAAACTGGGTATTTTAATAATATGGCACCTATACCATTCTCTTACACGTCCTTTGCACCATGTAACAAAATTTCATTAAAAAAATCAGCAATTGTTTTTGAAAATATGGAAATGACCGATGGGCCTAATGTAAAGTAACCCTCAAAATTAAATTATCTTTGTTTAATAGTTGAGTCCGCGACTTCAGCCAAAACGATTAGAGAATATCAATTTCGAAAAAAAAAAAAAATTGAACGATGTAGTCGCTAGCGTTCTTCATATACGGATGGACAGACAGACGGACTTTTTGCCGTTAATCGATTTTTCGGTATCAAGGACTCACAACACATTTATCTGGTTACACCACATGTTAGAGATTTTTTTTCTAAATTTTGCAACATATTTGATCTTTTTTTGTTTAAAGTGCCCGACAGTAAGGGTTATTTTGCCGAAAATTCGCCGCTTTCCCCCCACTCCATTACACAACTTTCTCTCCACTGCATAGGCGTAGCGAGAAAGTAAAATGCATATTTTTTCCTCTCCATCGGAGTTTATCCTTCTTCGCAACCACAAAGAATTTCCTCGAGTACGCTTGCCAAGAAAGCCCTTAAAGAGACATGTAAGTTTTCTCATAGTACAGCATTAGTAAACATAAAAAGGGCAAAGTCATTGCCTCTCAATGCACAAAACTTTGCAGCACGTAGAACGCAACAAGCACACAGTTGATGTCTAAGAGGATTGAGGCATAGATGATCTAGCGCTAGCATTAATTCCACGTCCCAATATTACTCCAGTGTTCAAAACAACCGGTCTTCCTCCTGGTAAATTAGGCGTTGCAGTATATTAAATGAAGATCGCAATAAGTAGACCCGCGTAAATAATCTTCATCCAACTGCTTTCGTCCAGGCGAAGTGGACCAAGCTGTGATTTCTTTCCACCCAAGAGAGCCTTTGCTTCTCGCCCTTGAAAACTCACCAAATGGAGACACCGCCCAAGTCCTCCACCGCTTCTTGAGAGAGGCGTCGGGCGTCGCGGCGCGGAGTGAAGTGGCGTCGCCCAGCGCTGTGACGCCTCTTAAACCGCCACACGCGTGACGTCAGAATGGTCTAGGCTGCAGCGTCACGCACGCGGGAGAAGTCACCGCTCCCTCGAGGTCAACGCCAAAGAGTCTTCCTGCGGAAATGTGCGGTTTGAAGCAAAACGTAGGAAGGGAACGATGTCAGCACATACGATCTCATGTTAGTAGTAAACGTAACGGATGAAAATATCGTAGTAACTGCTATCTTTACTAAATTGCTTGAATCAAAGGACAAGGTTTCTGTTCATTAATTTTTAAAACCCGGTTTCTAAATAAAGTTAATTTTGTTATTGCTGTAAATATTGACAATTAGTTATTTAGAAATATTGAATTAATTTATCTGAATGAAATCCAACAGCGGTTTTTGAATGAAGAATAACGTTTTAATGTGTCGTTAACTTTAAAAATGTTCAAACAGAAGAACATCCAAAAATAATTGTGAAAAATGTAGTTATTTTATAGAATATATAATATTTACTGTTATTATTAATTAACACTATGGTTTAATTTTGTCTCCTTTAATATTTATATTGTAAATACTGTTTCGTGAAGAACTTATTGGTACACAATTTCTTAATTTTTCGGTTCTTCGGTAGATAAATTGATATAAGACTTCCAGAATGACATATAACATCAAATCCTATTTGCATAAATCAGTTGCTGGAATACATTTTTATTCGCTTTTACTTTTATGCTACGGAGTGGAGAGAAAGTTATGAAATGCTGCACGGAAACGGCGAATTTTCGGCAGAAAAACGCTTATTACAGGGTCATGGCTACGAAACAGTACATAAATCCAATTAATAAATTTCGAAAAATATACTTTAACCCGTGTTGTAGTGAGAATTATGTTTTGTGGGTCCTTGATATCGAAAAATAAAAATGACGGCAAAACGTCTGTCTGTGCTCCGACCAGTCGATTCGCCTAATATAATCGACCGTTCCGCTCATATGCACTTGTTGCTCTGGATCAAGCAGAACGGAATTATTTTGAACTCGCTCTGTGTTGTGTATCGTTCGTAGTGATTGATTGTAATGGCATCGTTGATCAAATATCCCGCCGCTTGTGAAATTAAATCTGTGATTCGTTTTCTGAATGTGAAAAACATTAAACCTATAAACATTCATTGACAAATCTGCAAGGTTAACGGGGAAAATGCAATGAGTGATTCAGTGGTGAGGAGATGGGTTCGACAATTGAAGGAAGAGCGTGATCAAGACCATGACGAAGAACGAAGTGGACTTTCATCTGTGGTTTCTGATGAACTGGTCAGTGCAATCGAAGATATAGTTAAGAAAAACACAGTAGGTTCACGATTAATGCTTTTACTCTTGAATTTCCACCAATTTCACGAATAGTAATTTACGAAATTGTTATTAAAAACCTGTATATACTTTTCGCACATTAGGTGTCTCAACTTCTTACTGAACCACACAGGACAGGTAGCGCGCGTGGTATTTTGACAGGTTATATAAAAAATATAATTTTTTATCTCATTCACGGTGAATAATACCTAGGTTTCTTAAGACAACCCTGAAACGAAACGTCAACCAATGAATTGGAGTCACACTTCGTGCCCAACGAAGTTTAAACCCAAGCAACCTCAAGAGCCTGGTGGTTCAAAACAGACGCAAATTACTATCTGGTTCTTTTACCACGAGTTGAAATAGTCAATAAAGATGTTTATTGCGAGACGCTTACGAAACTGCGCCCCGCTAAACCGAACAAGCGATGAGAAACACTTTCAAAAGGTTTGGTTTTCATTCCAGAGAACGCCCAACCACACTGCGAATGTGACAAAAAACTCTGAAAGTGTTGACGTTTTTGGTTATTTTCCGATAAGTCCCGACCTCGCTCCTGGCGATTTCCATCTCATTCTGCATCTGAAGTCTTTCTTTGGTGGTAAGCGCTTCACCACGAAAAAGAGATGAAAGAACATGGTTGATAATACAGCTGGCAACATTCTATGAAGAAGGAATACTGAAACGTATACCACACTACGAAGAATGCGTGGAAAATTGCTTGGTTCCCATTGTATAAATTAAAATCAATTGACCGCTACCCTGGCCTCTGTCACAATGGTTCCCTAACAAATCGACCTTCGACTCCTCGAACTTCCGTCCAGCGTTCCTCAAAAGGTCATCCGCTTCCATCGAAGATTGTCCGGAGACTATACTTCGATTCAAACAGTAGGTTTGTTGTCATTTGGTCTACAGTGACGTCGCGGCTTCGACTCTAGTCTTCCAGTCGGGAGCCTAAACCTCTCTATAGTGGCGTCACATTTGTGACGTTTACGCTTCCGATTAGATGAGGTAGTCACAATTGACCAAGTATCCACGAAATAAAGGTTTTTATTCACAAGTAGTCTTCGGAAATTCATCCTCTGAAGCGGTGGACCTTTTGGAGACTAGTGACGTCACGGTTGTGATATTCTAACTCGCGATTGGATGATGTCATTACTGCTGACCCAGTGTCAACGAAATTGATGTTTATATCGAAGTGTGCAGGGTATTTTTGTTCGCCTCAGCGGGCAGCAATCGACCGCATTCTGAGCTTCTGCGCATGCACCAATTAAAAATTGAACTCGATGTGTTAGCGTGCTGGTGCGTTTAACCGGATTTAGTGGACGACTTACATTGCATAGTAATTGATCATTCGGTCGTGCTATGTGGAGTGTAATCCGACTGTGTCGGCAGAGCGTGCTATTAACACTATTTGCACGGTTCTGAATCTGATTGTGTTGCAATTTCTTTTTTTCTGCTTTGACTAAAGTCTATTTCCAGGGCTAGTAACAGAGTTTCCAAGTGCCCGAAAGCGACGATACTTGTCATTCAGTAGATATGTAAAAGGCTCTCTTTTTGCACAATTGTAAAATGCACAATTCTTTATTTGCGCACATTGCGCAAAGGCTTCTGCCGATTGCTCGCATGAACCTAAATTACGCAGTGTAGACGCCAAAGTGCCGACCTGGATGGCCGAGGTCGCTAAGAGCGAGTACCGACTCAGCGCTTCGGTCCGAAGGGTCGCGGGTTCGAGTCCCGCCTTGGGCATGGCTGTTTGTCCCTTGACTTTGTATGTATGTGTTGTCGCGGAGGGCCTCGCGTTCTGCTGACCCCAGATCAGAGGAGCCCGCAAGTGTATTGGTGTCTAGTGTATGGTCGAATATGCGTCCCATCGGGGCGTAAAGGGTAACCGGCTGTCGGCTGGATAAAAGCCCTAGATAAAAAAAAGACGCCAAAGTAATGCCCTCCCTCAGAGGTCATTCGCGCTCTCACAATTCTGTATTTGCGCGCATAATGGCTTTGTCTTGCTCTCACACACGTGAACTAAGTAGTCGATCGCCCAAGTTGTACGTTATCTCGGAAATCTTTTCTTCTCTTACATTTCTCTCTTTGCGCGCATATAAGCTTTTGATGATATCCCTCTCGCACGGAAACTACGTAGTCGAGATTCCCAAGTTGTACCCTCTTTCAGATATCATTTGTACTTTCGCAATTGTCTATTTGCGTGCAATAAGACTTGTGCCGATTGCTTTCACGCACGTGAGCACTGTTGTGAAGGTGCCGAAGTGATACCCTTTGTCAGTGATCATTGGCGCTCTCACAATTCTCTCTTTACCCGCGCAAAGGCGTGTGCCGCTTGCTTCTGACTTCCTGAACTTTGAGGTCACGACGCCGACTCAGAGTTGATTCACGCTCGTATTACTTCTCAGTTTACGAGCATAAAGTCTAGTGCCGTTTGATTCTACGCACCTGCAGTACGAGTACGTAGGCAGAAGCCCAAGGGTTACACTTCCTCAGAGATCATTTGATGCCTCCTTATTCTCTTACTGTGCGTATATTGGCTTTTATCGTTTGCTCTCACGCACGAAAACTACGTAGTGAAGACGTCCAAGTGAATGCTTCCTGAGATATATTTCGCACTTATAAATCTCTCTTTATGCGCATAAATACTTGTATTGATACTCTAAGACTCGAACTACGAAGTCCAGACATACTAGTGATTGGTCAATTGGGATTATGCCCCTTTTTTTAAAGGCGGGAAAATGCTAAAAATGGCTTTTACTTTCCCGTATACATGCATATTTATGGAGTATATCCGTAGTATGGAGAAAATTATGTATGCTGCGGAAAACCGATTTCCAGACTTCTCTGAAAATACACTTTTTTTGGTCCCCTGATACCGAAAAAATGTTGTATTTTACAAAACGACCATCCGTCTGTCTGTCTGTGAACACCACTAGGGCCTAAACCATATGTAGGATTTTTTTACAAAATAGTTATTACCCGGTCGATCTGGCTGTATTCGAGGCGCTCCGATTTTGAAAAACTTTCTTCCAACTTTTGGGGTACTTTACAGGATGCCCTCCCGGACCCTTTAGAAATTTTCTAAAAAACGGCTCAAGATTTTTCTTTCAATTGCTTGTGAAAAGAGTAAAATACACTTATAAAGGTGGCATAGGTCCGATTTTAACGGTTAACTCTGAATGTTTGAAAATTGCAAACGTTAAAATTTTTGCCGGTTCTTCCTCCAAGTACAAAATTGATAGTAGTTTTTCCATTAAATTCAATTTTTGTCCATAATTAGTTCGTTTTTTAAGATCAGAATAATATTTTTGAAAATTTTAGTAGTTTTAGTGGAATATTTCGTGCAATTGCAAATTGCAATTTAAAAAAAAATACAGAAACAAGATTTTCTGAAAATTGACACATTTTTTCCTTTAAACCTTTGGTAGAGATAGATGAATGCACTCTTTAAAACGACATGGATGCCATAGTGCTGTATTTTGTTTCCAAATTCCAAAAATGTTTTATTTTGATTTGTTTGCGCCGCCGTTAATATTTACATTAGCTACAATATATTTGCATTATTATATTTATGAATACATGTGCTTGCAAAAATTCCTATGAACTTTCTCGAAAACTCAACAGTTTTCTGTAAGAATGAGGTCAAAATTTCGCATTTTCAAAAACGCTTTTACACCACTTTCTCAAAATGCCTCCAAATTGTTTGGAGTAACGTATCCGACATGAAGTGCTATTTCCACTGTTGAAAATGACAGAGTTCATTTTGCTCTATTCTTTTGTTTTTTCAGAAATTACTCAAATGTACTTTTTTTTAAATAATATAATCAAATGAAATAAATGTACATACGCCGTTATTATATATACATTTCCAGCAATTTGTTTACAGTATTGCATTGTGAGTGGAAGTGATTCAAACGACTTCGAATAAAGTTTTTTGGAAACAAATTTCTCATGCAAAGGAGCTTCAAATTTCCAATCCAATTCAAAAATGAGCAAAAAAGTTTAGACGCTATTGTCTTAAAAATGTTTCCAAAATTTTCAATAAATATTTCCATTTCGATCGAGATTTTATTCTTCTATAATTTTCCTAAAGTAATATTTCGGTTTTTCTATGAGGGGTCCATTCTGTTTCGACTCGAAACTTGCGATTTTAAAAAACATTCTTTACATAAAACCCCAGAGATACCTTAAAATATTTTTAAAAAAATGGCTCCAAATTTGTTTTTTTTTTTTACATTTCTGAGACAATAGAATCTATGCCGCTTTTTAAGGGTATTTTACTCTATTTTCACTGACAACACTGCATTTGTGAAACAAGCAAGTTTACATTTTTTGTCTTCCTACAAATACAAAAGTGAAGATGGAACTTTTTCCTTCAAATGGAATTTGTTCTCCATACTTAATTCTTTCGATAAGGACGTGTACATTTTTCGATTATTTTAGTAAGTGTTCGCGCCATATTGCGTGCTATATGTACGAAAAAAACGAAAAAAAAACAACGAAAACAAGCTTTTTTAAAAAATGGCTCCAAATTTTTTCTTTCAAATCTTGGTAGGATTAATTCTAAATGTGCTCTATGAGATGACATAAACGCCATTCTGATCTAATAGTCTTTTTCAAAATTGCAAAAATAAGTTGTTAAAACTTTTATTAGTTTTCGCGCAATATTGTGTTCCATTTTGTGCTCATTAGAAAGTAACTAAAACAAGATTTTCTAAAAACGGTTCCAAATTTTACCTCCAAACTTTTTTTATGGGTAGTGCTAAATAGAGTCTATTACATGATATATCGCTCTATTGTTTTTCAAACATGAATACAACCTTTTTGACTAACGTCTCGCGTGTTTAATATTTACATTCGTGATGATTTGCTCACAATATTGCATTTACAATCTCTTGCGCTTTTAATGATATTTTGTACACTATTTCGAAAACTCATAACTTTTCGATCAAATATTTCGCACGAATAGTGCTAATTGCACTCTTAAAGGTGACATCCAATTAATTTTGTTGTGTTTTGCATTTTTCAAAAGTAATGTAAATGTAATTTTTTTAAACATATATCATGATGTTAGAATGCAAATATCGAGTGATTTGTAATCACTATTGAATTTGTGAACTAAATCACATCAATGACATCTAGTGAAGTTTTTCGAAAAATCACGAGATTGCACTGAAATGAGCTATTAATTTCGCATTTACAGTAAAGTTTAAACGCCATTTGCTTAAAAATGCTTACAAATTTTAAAAAATTGCCATATGGGATAACATTTTAGTCTGCTTAAATATTCTTTAAGTAACAAATCGGTTTTTTTATTATTATTATTACTATTATTATGATTATTATTATTATTATTATGTATTAACACCTCTAAAAATTGAGAAAATTTAAAAAGAATTGCTTTGAGCGACGGTAGATGGCAGCTCTCATAAGAATGGAGCAGCACCGGAAAGCAGCCTGACCAAAGCCATTAGAAAACTAGTACGAGAAAGTCAATGCCATTCTGCAGCATCACTAGTTTAATAATTGAGAGACGAGTGGAGCAAAGAGGAACCGTTAAGCTTTTAGGCAACTTCATTGCTGGTGTGCATTTTGTTTCAAAAAGTATTGATCTATACTTTAAGATTTATTAGATATCTTCTGCTGTAGCATATAGAAAGTCTGTACTGCTTTCAGTAAAACTGGTTCCTACTTTAGTACTTTAATTTTCTGTAAGTCTGCATTTTTTCCACTTTGCTTTTGCCCTGGGGCAAAGTGGAAAAAAGCTAATAAGACAATGTTTACAGCTTAAACAAATATTACTGAAAAATGCAAATAAAAATTTCGAAAAAATCATATACTGATGTAAATAACATTTATTTTATTTTGACGTTCATAGCTTTTTTTACCGTTTTGTTTTTTGATGGGGCTGTTTCGGGAGAAATTCAAAGATCTCTCAAATAAGGTGATATTGTGATGGCAGTTCTCCCAGATCTGCGGGCATATTTACTCAAATTTATCCTAATTTTGAGATAGGATTTTTTCTGAAGAAAGTATCAAAGTCTGAAATACTGCCTCCGCCAATGACGTAATGGGTGTAGATCACAACCTAGCTTTTCAAGATTCTGGAGGCAGTTCACCATTTGTAGCTTCTGCTGGAGTCAAACGTCATCAGAAAATATTTGACAGTGTATCCGTGTGTTTCAAAATTCAGAGAAAGCATTCTGTGTTGTGGGTGCTATTACAAATGCATCTTCCTAGAGAGAACTGACTTCGTGAAGAGTCAGCCTGGGTGCTTTCGAAGCCAGTTCTTAAGAGTTTGTGAGTAAAAGTTACTGAGGGGTGACATAATACTCACCTACTCGAAAACAATTATAGTAGTAATAAAATGCGGTCAAAAAATTGATGAAAAAAAAAGAATATCAACGTTCCACTTTGCCCCGTTCGACGTTAGCACAAATTGGATCAAAATAAACACACTAGCCTTGCTTTTGTTTGAGAAATACAAAAGAAATGAAACAAACTTATAAAACTAAGGTATTAAAATATTTTCATACTTCTGCATTGCTATGCCAAAGAAATTACATTAAGATTCACATTATTTACGTTTTTGTAAGACAGAGTAAAATAAAACATAGGAATAATTCGATCTTCTGATATGCTAGACTCATGACACTATCGCACAGTCATGCCAACAGTCTTCTCGACAATAAATATATTTTTTAGAACTGAAAGGCTTCAAACCATTCGGTGTTAAATGCAAATTTCACTTTACCCATAGTTCGAATTTGCCTTAATTAAATACCCTTCTCAATTTTTCTGATATTACTAGCTTTTGATATTATCTACAAATAATTGCACTAATCTTATGAAGGGGATTAAATACTAACATTATTATGGTTACCGTTGCCCAGTTATCTCATAAATTATCTTAATGTTAACTTTAATTTATTAATTTTACTTTATTTTTATCATGGGTTTCAACATACCACATTTTACTCCTTACACGTCATATATTTTTTCTGAACTTTCGGGTGAACTTTAAAACAATTTTTGCACGAATCAAGGTATTGTCAATTAGAAATACGTATTTTTATTGTGCATATTGTAACACCCCCACTGTCCGTAACAGCCCCAAGTGGAGCTGCTCCCAGGGTTGACCTCGACTTACCTGTTTCCCGGCGCCAGTTGCAGGTTAAAGCTTTGCCCGGCTACCCCCACTGAAAACGCCGAAATTTCTAGCGGGAACGTGCGTGGCGTGGGCATTGGCATGCGACTTGGAATGAAAGATTTTCCTCATTTAGCTTCAATTTAATTCACAAGCGATATTAAGGCAAAATCACGGTGAAGCCGGATTTTGCCTTAAAGCCGAAGCCGAAAAAAACTGACTTACAGACTAACTTACAACTATATGATTACGTCTCTTGGCTGTCCGGGACTTACAACTATTTTACATGGTTGGCGTCTCGACGGGTCGCTCGCCCATCTCCCGTCACAGAAGCTGCCCGAGCAGGGCACGGAGTTCGTCGCGCCGGCGCTGGCGGGGGTCACGAGCGGTTACTCGCTTGTATCCTTCCCAGGTAGGCTAGCGGAGCCATGGCGATGGCCCGGGCGCTTGGCTGACCCAGCGGCGATGAATAGCCTGGATCAGTCGATGGCCACTCAGTAGCCGAGCGCGTGAAAGGCGGCGCTCGGGGTCGATGGCTGCGGCGGTGGCGGCGTGGTCGGCGCCCGCAGCACAGAAAAATGTCCAGGCACGCCTCTGCGCCAGGAACGGCGGATCGTGCCCTCGGGGTCGTCTATCTCCGGACCTGATCGCAACAGGCGGGGCCGCTCGCGATGCGTGGCTTGACCGCCTCGTCGCGCCCTGGCCTCTGGCGGTCGACGGCGCGTAAATATCGGCGGTCCCTTCTTCCTATTGCCGATCGTAATTAACGAAGCTCGGGCCGGCAGAGCCCAACTTGTACACCCGAGGCCGTTCTGCTATGCATGCACTCGCACGTACGTGGCCGAAGCCAAAAAAGCTAAGACTCGCGTCTTCCGAGAGAACACCTACGCCCTCGCCCGCTGTTCCCCTCAGCCAGGTGTCCGCTCTCCTCCGCAGTTCGAATCAGAAGAACCCCTGTTATCATTCCTCGCAGCTCCGCGGCTCCGTAGGGTCACGAGATTGCGCCCACGGGGCGTTCACGCTTATTGGCCTGCGGCATCACGCGACACGGGGTGGCCAATCGCGGCTGTATCGGCGTGGCGCTTGACGCTATGAAGTAGCGTCTTCAAGGGAATTTGTTCGACGTCAGAATTCCGCCGAAATTGCCGGCGCTGGTCGTCGGCGGCCGGAAATTCCAATGACGTCACGGGCGCGGCCTACGTGCGGCTAGAAAACAAAGGCTAGCCTGCTCGCCCGCATCGGCGGCGCGCAGGTAACGGGAAAATGTCTTCATTCCTCCTGCCCTTCGACAAGCGCCTTCACTACGCATTTCAATATGCGTTTGAAAATACAATTTATATTTATGGTTTGCGATGCCATACGTGGACGACTGTCCCATTACAATATAAAGTCATATTTACACCGATTTTAGTAAAAGGTCATATTTTGGTCACAGTTTGCCCATAATGCATACATGCGTCATATTTTTAAGGACACAAGAATAAAAAGCTTGAAAATGTGTCTCGCATGACAATGTATCAAGTGATATTGTCACAAATAAACTCAACAATTATACTTCAAAGGATTATTTGAAACGTACGTGAATTTGAGCGGAGTGAGTTGGGTGGACCTCGTGGTCATGTCGCTGAAAAAAATGCATAACAAATTGCTGCGTGTACAAGCAAGTTTTTAAAAATGCTAGTTAGTTCAAAAGACTTTAAACCGCATGTAACATACTCGCAATCTGTTCTTGAGTGAATTTTGTATTTATGTTATACTTAAAAAAGCAACAGGAATTTTAAAAAAGTAAACTTGTATAGCATCATATTTTATTTTTTAAAGTCATTTTTATATACGTTTTAGGTCATAAATGTTTGCATATTTCGCTGATGTTTAGGTCATTAAAATCCGGGCCCTACTTATCACCCTGCCTTCTCTTATATATACAGAATGTTTCAAAAATATGGGGCATAATTTTAGATACGTACTTCTCACATGTACAGAATCAAAATAGTTCATTTCAACATGAGTCGGGAAATGCTTTTTTTTTTATTTGTTGCGTCTACTTCGACGCAACGCGTCTCCAAGCCCCTTGGGGGGCGTTGGGCGCTTTGCGCTTCTCGGAGTAATCCTCCCATTACTGCGCTTGTTTTATGGAGTAATCCTCCGTTAACATTGTCTGTCGCGTCTCGTCGTAGTCGGTTGTCAAGAGGACCGCCAGGTAGCATCTCCGCGTACGCGCCTCCTACCGCGCGCTCCTGCGTCACTACACAACGGCCAGAATTAGGAAGGAATAAGGATAGGGGTAGGGTTTAGGACACTTCACAGGGGTTGGACTAGCCCTTGTGAAGCAGCCGAACTCGTTTTGTTGGAACAAACTTCACATGAGATTCGACGGGAATCGAACCCGGATCTCAGTGGTGAAAGGCTTGCGACTTTGCAATGAGCCACGAGTTCAGCTTTATTTCCGAGTTTTCGTCTTCACAACACTGCAATTCACTGAAATGTTTTTTCTTGTCACAGGTCATTGTCGTGAAGGAAGACATTACCAGAACATTCTGACAGTTCATAATACCAAGGTGAAGGTTCTAATGAACTATTTTGATTGTCTACATATGGGCATACACACACATTATATATATTGTAATGATTTGTGAGACTAGCCCGCAAGAATGCATGGAACACGGAACTTTTATGTAAGCAAAGAAGAACTAAGAGTGAAATAAACAATAGACAACAGCGCCGCGTAATAATAATTATTAGGAAAGTTATAGAAAACATAAAGGGTGGAAATATGCGTTATGAACAGTGAATAGAACCCAAATTTAGGAACATTTTAAAACAAGAATCACATTATTCGAGCCACGGGTTCCGTAAATATCATAAATTGTGTAAATTGCATGTATAACACGGCGAAGATTGAGAATATGGCACCCATTGTTGTACTTCTGGAAGTATACAACAAGACGGGTTTTATTGAATATCCAGTGAATGCCTGGGTGGATTTTGGCCAAACTTTCGGAAATTATAGAGAAAAATATTTAGATCAGGGCAAAATTAGTCACGGCGCGGGGGAATTTATGTGGGGCTCAGAATAAATTATTATTCAGTTTCATAGCATAGAGGATTAAGAAAGAATTGAAAGAGCGACCGAAGATGTAAATGACGTCATCACGAGCTGAGAAGACAAAAAATAAAGGTTTTTGGAAAAAGGAAAACAGGAAAAGGGAATTCGGTAACGTGACAATTACAAAATAAAAGTTAGTAAAATTATGAAGTAGATAGTAAGACGCAAGACGCCCGAAAACAGTGAAAATGTAAACGTTTTCGAACATTTCTTATGGTGATGGGCATGTGTTTGAAAGAAGACAGTCACTTGGATTTTGTGGACCAACAATGTAAAATGTGTTACAGACAGAATCAGGTCGAGCATGATGATGATCGCACGCGTTTGATGCTATGTTAGATTTTTGGAGAAATTTCGCGGAAGTATTGTGCAAAAGTTCTTAATTTATATTCGGTTATGTAAAATCAGTTGTTTAGATGAAGTGGAACTAAAAATTTAATTCAATTTGTTTAGAAATTCACGGGAAAATCCGCATGGACATTATTCACGCAAGTTAGGCGCAGGGAACATGAGCGTCGTAAAATTTAAATACGTCGCGAGAAATCGAAAGAACATTTAGGGAAGACGCGATCAGTTGCAAGGAACAATAATTGTGAATACATTTGGTAATTTTAAATGGACGAGTGTATCTGGGATCTGATGGCAGCTGAACGGGGACTGCGTGCATGGAAAATGCACATTACAACTAGCAACGACGGGCGCTGACAGGAAGTGACATCGCTGCAAAAAGGGAAGTGGCACGATTTGTGCAATTACTGTATTTTTTGTTTGTTCACGCGCAAGTCCGAAAAAAAAAAGAAAAACTCTGTCGAAGACCAAGTCCTAATATTAGATTAAGGATAGGATTATCAAAAGGTCTCGACAGAATGCGCATTCTGGTCTGTTTTGTATTATATTTTCAGTGTGCATGTTTGTATTTTTTTCCTGTGTTGTTTATGTACTTTGTGTTGTGATGTTTCGCAAGTCGGAGGGGCATATCGTATATAATTGGGATATAAGAAAAGGAAATCCGACATTAAATGTATGAGCATCCCACATGGCTCATAATTGCCTTGGATCCATGTGTTATTATTTAGTGGTTGTATAAAATTTGACCCAGGCACGAACGAAACGGACCCTTATCTCAAGTCCGTATGGAATGAGTGCGCGGACCACGACCAGGTAGGATATAAATAGTGATTCGAGATAGCAGAGGTACGGGCAACCGATAAGCAAAGGTATTGTGGCACCCAATTGTAAGTTAGAGCTAGGGCAGGGCAAAGATAGTTCACGTGACGAGTAAACAGAAGAAGACATGAATAGTCAGGTTATTGTGCTCGCCGTGTGAGAGCATGATTTACGAGGGTAGTGAGTAAGTAGGAAAAATAGAGAAGTTGTTACATTAGGCGCCCGATGTGAGGGCGTAAATATAAATAAACGGAAATGGAATAGGCGCAGCAGGCAGAGAGAGGGAGAGAGGGAGGACGGAACACCTGTTGCAATATATATATATATATATATATATATATATATATATATATATATATATATATATATATAGTAACACTTTCTGTAGGTTCCATTGCAAATTTTAAATAATTTCTCCCGGCGGTTGCCTGCTGACAAGGGCTTGAATCAAGAACCATGCATGTAATCATGGAAAAGGGGAAACTGGTGTATCGTGCAGAGATAAAGTTGATCGTAAAAGAGGATTTGACGCCTTTCAAAATTCATTCAAGAATGTTAAAGGTGCGTTTTGACACTTGTTCTTCTTTTTCCACAGTGAAGAATTTGGCGATCGAGTTTAAACGGAGGATTTAAATTTGCGGATTCAATGGTATAATGGTTTGCGTACTGGACTGTTGTACCCACAGTTTCGGCTTCAAACCCGACGGAAACCGTGGATTTTTAAGGGTGAAAAAATCCTTCGTACGCGTTCCTTCGGCGAGGAAGTAAAGTCGGCTGTCCCATGTAGTAGATTTACTGCGCGTAAAATATCTTCTAGCCTAAAATAAGCATCTCAAATCGCCTGTTTCGTCGCCGATGGCACAGCGACGTGACCCCACCATCTCTCGTACGCTTCGCCCGTCCGTCACGCGTTCGGTCAAACCAGGCCCTTCTTTCGTACGCTTCATCCAATCCCGGGTCCCCTCTTCTTATCTCTTCTTTTCGTCCTCGTCACGAACGTGTATGCCCACGCTCCAAGTCTCTGGCGCGTCGCGAAATCGGATATTTGCGTCCTTTGGATCCTTCTCCTCCCTTCGTCTTGACCGAAAGGAAAACTCTGTTCACGAGTTCGCACTTCGCTCTTCGGTGAGCCGCGAACAGATGGCGTAGTTTACGCCTGCCGCGCGCTTCGATCCTTCCCGTATGTCGGTGTCTTTGTGTGGGTGGTTGTGGCGATATGGCAGGGATATCGTTACAAAAGCTAGAATTTTCAGTTATGGCCTTTGTTGGATTGCTTGGCGAATAGAAGAATTCATTTTGCTGTAAAAATTCTCGTTTTCAATAAGCTGAAAATTTTGTGTTACTTTTAGATGAAAAATTAAAACTGGCGGCTGCCAAACTCGTCCTCCGTTAAACGACAAGAAAACTAAACCTCGGGGAATTCCTTTTGCCGTCAACTTGATGAAAGGTCAGTAGTCACGTACCTGTCAGAAAAAGAACACACATCACACAGCAACAGATTATTTGAAATAATTTACAATTTTTACTTTTCATTACATTTATTTCAATCTACCAAAAGTTACATGAGGTTCTTAAATGTTACGTGTGTAAATATACAGATCCCGTTTCAAAATTCCTTCTGAAGTTTGAATTTTTTAGAATAGATTATTCAGTTAATTATAGTTTCCGTGATTACCAGCAAGGATTTCAAAAGCATGTTCATTTCTCTGCAAAGTCCTTCCATTTCTCTGCAATGTCGACATGATTTCAAAAAAAAACAAACAACAAGATTTAAACCAATTAGTACTCCGTACATAAAGCTATTAAGGTAATGATTCGTCACTTTTAAACAATTACATATTTCAGAAGTTCTTGTTTCACTTCATCGCTTGCATCATCCAGAGCCGTTTTTCCATTTTTGTTTCTTGCATCCACCTGCGCTTTCGCAGCCAGGAGTAGCCGCACTACTTCTAAACGATTCCAATATGAAGCTATTATTAAAGCGATATTCCCGTCATTGTCCGAAATTTTTACATCAGCGTTTGCATGCAAAAGCTCACGGACAGCGTTGGCATGATTGTACCAAGAAGCGAGAGCCGTTCTTCCATATCTGTTCTATAGCAGAATAACGGAAATCGGCGGATGTATGGTAATGAGCGAGTTTTTGGGTAAGTTCCTTTTGTTTCCAAAATAGAAGCATCGATACATTACTCAGCGTAGGTCGTACCTTATTAAATTGAAATAGGGCTGTACGATGTCACCTATTTATTATCTCTCTTCCTCGTTGTTGCAGAGATTCATTATTCCGAGTGTCAGTTTTAAGCGGCAAATATTATGTTGATTTAAAAATTCTTTTTTTGTCAGTGACCTTATTTTTTTGCTGTTGACAATGATGGAGGAATGTACAAGTTTAACAATGTCCTGCAGAAGACTTAATGCGGGGCGGGGCTGGGCGGGGCTGGGCGGGTATGGGCTGGGTGGGGATGGGCTGGGCGGGGCTGGGCGGTATAAGAACACAGAATTGATATACAGCAACAAAATTGATTTCAGAATTGATATACAACAACAAAAAGTATTTGCATAAATAAATTAGTAGAATATATTTTTTATTCGTTTTGGAGTTTCTGAGTGAGCCTTCTTTACAATTTACCGACTTACAATAATAGATTTCGAAAAGTTTTCAGGTTTTCAAAAACTTCATTAGAAAATATTTGAAGCATTAGTGCTCACATGTTTACTCAATCTTTCAATTCAGTTGTATTTTAAATATTAACTTATTGAGAGATATATCGAAAAATTACGTAAATGTTTTTTTAATCATATGAGTCATTTCATTAAATAAAAATGATAAATGATACTCGTGTTATGATAAGACCGTGAGAGATGGCTCAAGGTCCTAGCTTTGAGTCCTACGGTTTCAGGCATTTCGATACTAACTACAAAGCTAGGTCGAATTCAGTTACTACTTAAAGGAAAATTCTAGTGGCCGGCTGCTCTGATCGGTAGTTCTCCGTGGTTTCTCCGATCCTCTATGTGAATGCTGGAGCAGTACCCTAATAAACGGCCCACGGACAGCGCGTTATCTTTCCTTCCTCTTTCTTGTCACATCCTTACTCACACGTACACTTACATGCACCACACACCCTCTCATGAAGGAAGACCCTTCGGGAACTTAGAGCTTGTCCCGGCTGGGATGGTGCCCCGCAGGTGGGAGATACCTGTTTGGGAAAAACTGCTAGGCGACAGGTAGGCCGCCGTCGGATCACACCACATCCAGAGAAAAAATGTACTGCACTTACGGGACTAATGACCTTAGCAGTTGACTCGCTTGGTATCTCTAATCAATCAATCGATCATGGTAAGACGTTCGTTGTTTTATAAACGTAAAAAATCGACAAATTAGGAGCCGTTTAAATCCCGTTTATGCATTTAAGGATCATGGTAACTATTCGAATATAAATTACTCGAAATATACAAATATTTTGGGAAGTTATATCTAACACTGAAAAATGAATGCATGAAAAGAAGAGTGTCTACACGATCCCTCTCATGCTTTCTTTCGCTGTTTCTCGTTCCCTCTCGTCTCTCTAGCTCATTTTCGCAATTTCCCTTTCGCTCTCATTACCTTTTTGCCCTCGTATCATAGCCTGGATGCGCAAGTAATACACTCCCTCGGAGATCATTCGCGCCCCTCGTAATTGGCTATTTGCGAGCATAAAAGCTTGACTCGATTGATTGATTGATTTTTTCGTGTTTCCGGGCGCGTCAACTGCTTTGGTCATTATTCCCGTGAGTGTAGTGCATGTTTTTTTCTCGAGAGATGGCTGTGATCTTCCCACGCTGGATGGCGAGATCCGGCGCCGACCTACCGTCGGCTAGTGGGGTTTCCCCCTAACCAGGACTCTCCCACCAGCGAGGCACCGCCCCAGCTGGGACAAGCTCTAAGCTCCCGACCGGTCTCCCGGAATATGTGGTAGTGTAGTGCATGTTAGAGTACGTGTGTGTGTAAGGGGAGAGGATAGACAAGGAAGGGGAAGGAAAGATCGCGCGCGGTCCGTGGCCCGTTTGGTAGGGTACTGCTCCGGCATTCGCCTGGTGTTGATCGGCGAAACCACGGAAAACTACCGATCAGAGCAGCCGGCCGCTAGAATTCTCCTCCAGACAGCAGCTGAATTCGACCTAGCTGAAAAGCTAGTGTCGAAAATCCTGCCGCCGTCAGGACTGGAACCTAGGACCTCCCGGTCAGAGGCGCTGCACTGAGCTACCGCTCCCGGTCTTGACTCGATGCTCCCACGCTTCCAAACTAAGTCGTGCTGACGTACAAGTGATACACTTGCTCAGAGACTATTCGCGCTCTCACAATTGCCTATTTGCGCGCATAAAGGCTTGTGTCGATACTCTCAGGCACCCGATTACGTAGTCTGCTCACGGAATACGTCTTTCAACATTTTGCGCCTTTACGTATGTCCTTCCACTGCTAGGCTTATTTAACAGTGAATTCTTGCATGGTGACTCAATTTCTGGTAGCGTTTAATGCTATGCTTAGATGGCAAAATGATAAAAGTCACATTTACATGACGTGCAACACAGTTTTTTAATGTGTAGTCACTGTTTGTTAATGTGTAGATGGAGGGAAAAGGTGCTTTTTTCTGGTAGATTATAAACAAACAATACGAGCAAATTACATTAAGACAAAAACCACAGACAAATTTTTCATGACATCTTGATGCTTAAAATTGCTGTCATGGGAAATTTTTAAAAAGTGACTTATTACATTTTGCCATAATTTTCCTCGTATTTGTATAAGAAATTAATTTATTCATTATTGAACTTTCCTGAATATTTTGGTCTCGAGCAGTTTCTCGCAGCATGATGTCCGAAATCAGTGTTGAATGGAAGTAGTAGTTCATAATATTGATGTAATTGGTATTCAAATGTTCTCTTCCAAAAATTCTGATATCGTTCGTCACCCACAAAGATTGACTGTCCATTCATCCAATGGTTCCAACTGTGTAAAATAAAATCAATTTATCATTACCCCGGCCTCTGTCACAACGTTTTCTTTTCAAATCCACGTACCAGCGTGTTCCAAATGTAGGTCGACTGCTTCCGTGGATGAACGTCCAGAGATTATTCGATTAAAATAGTAATGACACTTGGTCGCCTGTGGCTCTTCATTCAATCGGGAGCTTGAATGATAGAGAGTCACTATAGTGACGTTCAAGCTTCCGATTGAATGATGTAAGAACTGAGCAAGTGTCATCGAACTTAATGTTTTAAACGAAGTATATAAGGAATTTTTGCACGCCGTGCAGTGATCATTTGTACTTTTCAGCCTCTGCGCCCAAACTTCGAAATCGAACTCGAAGTGTTAGCGTGACCCTAATTATCCCGAATTTAGTAGACGATATCTAACGGTAATCGATCATTCGGTCATGTTGTATGGAATTTGTTCCCGACCGTGGCGGAATAGTGTGTTGCTAACTCTATTTCCATTGTGCTGTATCTGATTGTTTCGCACTTTATTTTCGTGTTTGCTGATTTGACTGGAGTGTATTGTCACACAGTTTTCAATTGCTGAAATTATCGACAGTATTAATTAAACAATATGTAGAAGGTTTCACAAGAAATATGCAAATTATCAGTGATAGTGCTAAGTGGATTTATTGGTTAAGGTGGTAGATTTACTACCGGAGATTAAAAAATTGTATCATTAAAATAAAAGTAAGTATTCATGGGAAGCAATTATGTTAGTAAGTTAATTGCGTAATATTTCCTTACTGGCTTACAAATAGAGCACAAGCTTGATTTCTTGACTTCAACCACTCCCTGGAACTGGGAAGCATCTCTCTAGTGTTAGTTTGCCATTCAATCAAAATACTGAACAGGGCATTTGTAATTTCACTACAATATGGATATTATAAATTTAGATTTCTTAGAACACTAATACATTGTTATTTTAAAGGCTTATATGATTCCATGGAGTTTTGAATTTCTTATTCAATGAAAGTGGATCGTGTCATACTTCGTGTGAATGTTATCATATGTACTAGTTTGTGAGTACATTTATGTCAAGATGTAGCTTATGACTATGAATTTGCCATGTTATTTATTATTAGTTTAATGAAAGTATTATATAAATCTAAATTATTACTGAAATAGTGACTTTTTTGGTTAACAAAATAAGCTGGAAAAGAAAAAGATTTGTATTTCTCACATTCATTCTCCCCTTGTTCCGTCAAAGGCTACGATGGATATGCAAGTCTTGCATCCTTGAACGTATTCATTCCAGTAGTAAAGCCTTAGCTAGATTCCTTATAGTGACCCTTCTCATAATTTTCTGTTCGGTATTGTCTTTTAAAATAATACAGTAGGAATTCAGTGCAGTCAAGTTTCGGAAATAAAACAATACAACGAATGGCCTCCTCATTCTCCTGTCTACACTGTAATTGCTACACAGCTGATTTCAAGTGTCCACTCTACCTTTCGTGCACTTGTCGAAAGTTACAATTTCTGACTTCTGCAGAGGACCTGTTGCTTTACCAATCATGTACTTGCGAATACTGGTAGAAATAACAAGAGATCTTGATATGGTTGATAAATAAGATGTCTTTGTCACCCGAGACGCGTCGAATGACCCCTCGTATATTTCGAATGGTGCACGGGAAATGATCTAGCCCGGAGTGACGGAACCACACTTCTGCACAGCTGCACATGTGCGCACTTGAGGAGTTACTCAAATACGATGCAACATTTTATTTACTGATTGTCATACATTTAAATCATTCTAATACATTTTAATTTAATACATTTTTTTAAACATTTTATTTTAATCCATCATAATTTTAATACATTAATACATTCAATACATGAGAATATTCATAATGAATAATACATAATAAGAATAAAATTCTGAGTAATACTTTTCACTTATATTCTATAAGGTATTCTGAGAATCACTTTCCACTTAGATTCTGTAAGGTACTTAATTATATTGTTTGCTCCATTTTGGTTCAGCAAAATGAAACGTTATTACATTATATTCAATTTAATTCACCGCTCTTGAATGGTAAAGTAAGAACGAACGAATATGGTTATTCCGTGAGACGAATTATTCAGTGGGCTACTTTTAAGAAGAACAATAATTGTTACAAACCTGTTATGAACTTAACTTTGTTATTTATCATTACAGGCTCAAATAATAATAATAACAATAATATTACATATTTGTTTATTGAAATATAAATTACAAAATTTTGTGGCAATCTAAAATTGTATTTTCAGGTGATACAGAAGCTGTACAATTCACATTTGCTTATGAAATAAGGTTATTTTCCATCTGGGAAACATTTCCCCCCATAATTTTCGTAGCTACTTCTTTGGTGTTTTGTAGTGTCATTTCCAGTAGAATGTTTCCACGTACCCTTGAAGTAACATAAATGTGAAAGCCATGTCACGTTTAAGCTACCAAAATCTTTATGCTAAAATAGTTGGCAATTATCTGCTGAAACCTTCCAAACCTATTTACGCCAACAGGTTGCAGAGTACATTTTCCGTATTTGTAGAACAGATAGAAGCGATCATGCTTGACAGTTTCAGGCCAAAGGAAAAAAATATGAACGAAAAGTCTCCCAACAGTTCAATTCTTTTACCTTTACTTAATAAGGAATATATATATATATATATATATATATATATATATATATATATATATATATATATATATATATATATACATACATATAATTTCTTGATTTTTATGAATTAATGTTTGCAATGCTGATTTGCTGCAATGCGATATCTATATAACGGATGTCGTTCATTTTTAAAACTAAGCAGCAATTATATTTTAACTGATATCCTCGCTGAAAGGATTGTGCCCACCTACAGAAATCTTAATGAACACTTAGTTGAAAAATTCAGATAAAATCTCATTTTTATAAAACGAATGAAACGTACCTACCGTAATAGTTATATACGATATAAGTGTCGTAAAGCATCTGATTACAATACAAGATGGGGAAATTGTCAAACGAGGCTTTTAGACCGAGTTTGGTAACCAATTGAGTATTGTAATAAGATGTTATGACACGAATATCGTACAACGTTTTATCCAATTTGTAAACAATTGTTAGATTCAATGTGAAATTTCGTTATAGGGCTTCAATTTATATTTATATTTTTTCTCCCGTAAGTGGCGACACTGTTCTCAACAAGGAGAAAAATTGAAACACACTTGGAGTATAGTTTTCGACATAAGTGAATATAGTTCTGATTTGGAAATAGAAATAGCAAGTTGTGCTGCTTGAGAATCATTGTTACTCAACGAATCAAGAAAGAAATATGAACGGGAGTATTTAAATTTTAAAGATTGGCGTGGAAAAAAACGTTCATACCATATCGGAAAAAGTTTTGATTGGCTACTTTTGTGGCAAGTCAGAGAAGAAAGAAAGTAATCTTTGGTCCCACTTCTCTATATTAAAGAGTACAATATCATTTAATGACAACATTGATATCAAATGTAAACGTAAGCTTCCGCGGCTCGCGTCCATTACTTCTTGGCTGTCCGGGTGACGCCGCATGGTGGGCTGAGAGTCCGACGTTTCGCCTGTCATGTCGCAGGCTTCCTCAGGGCATCGACATTGCGGTGCAGCGGTATTATATACCGGATATCCATGCAAACATTGATATTAGTGAGTTTACTCAGTTGTTAGCGTTTTTAAAGAGTAAACGTGTAGGATACAAGACGAAAAAGTCCAAAATATTAAAAAAGAAGAATGGCAAAATACGCCATTACTTTACCGCCCCAGTGTGGCACATTACCACTCAGAGTGGAAGAAACCAAGCTCACAAACCAAGCCCTTTACTCTCAGTAAAGTACTTCATTACGGAACTGATTATAATGGCATAATGTTTGACTTTACCTAACTAAAGTGCATAAAGTCTTACTACAACACTCAATTGATTAACATTCTCGGTCCAATGGACAACTTCCCAATCAAACCATTACTTACATTGTAAACTAGTTAAGCTACAACAGCACATACCTTGTCGCCCTTTGTCAAACTTACTACAAATCGTAGAACATTAGGTGCCAAAGCTAAATATTTTCAAGTCAATAGCAACACAAATTTGACAATTATAACTGCGTTTCCTACATCTGAATCATGTTCAAACAATAAGACAAATTCACAAAACTGCAGCTGCTGTTTCGCGGGAAAGAATGTCATGTTGCAGTCCAATCTGAGGTTTCCTGAAGACTTATTACATTTAATTCGTATTTTTAAGAGAGAAGACCTAATTTCAATTGAGGTTTCCGAATTGCTTGAAAGAAAATATACCATTACAGTGAGAATGCAAATACATTCCTCGCAACACGGACAAAAATGTAAATTATCAAATAGGTTTTAAATAGGTTCTAAAAGGTTAATTTGTAAACATATAACAAAAACTCGAATGTAAGAAACGAACCAAGAAATATGAAATAATATGAAAATTCTATCTTCTAATATAGCACCCAACTAGCTCCAACCACTTCTCTAATTACATTACGAAGCCCAGAAACTTCTTAGTGGGCAACTACATTGGATGCACAATTTCACAAAAAATACTCATATTTTCGAAAAATTCAACCTGACCTTTTCTAAAGATGTTTTTACTTCTTCAAATACGTACGTATATACGGTGTATAGGGAAGGTTATATAATACTGCGCGAAAAAAATATCCATCAAAAACTTTGAGCAGATCACCACGATTTGTAATAAACCCCAACTAATAGTAGTCATCTGCTGAAAGATTCAATTTGAATGTAGACTGGAGGATAAGATAAGAACTAATTTCATTTACCAAACAGACTGCTTCAAAGATGTCACTGGGTCAGATAGGCACAACACACACCCCTGCCGAATTAATGGCGCAGGATTTGCGATGCTGGCGCTGAAACCGTTGTATGTTCTGTACCATTCTGCTGATATTTTCACCTTCCAAATAATTATTTACCTGTTACCGAACGTGCCCTTCGAGACGACTAAAAGAATATGTTTTGTACACGTTAGCATCCGCGACTCGAGTCGATGACTTCTTGGCTGTCCGGGTGACGCCGCGAAGTGGGCTGAGCGGCCGACGTTTCGCCAGTCATGTCGCAGGCTTCATCAGGGCAAATTTGTGAACCTCTTGGTATCTTGAAAAGCATTCTCTCCGTAGAGATTTGTCAAATGTACACGTAAGCTTCCGCGGCTCGAGTCGATGACTTCTTGGCTGTCCGGGTGACGCCGCGAAGTGGGCTGAGCGGCCGACGTTTCGCCAGTCATGTCGCAGGCTTCATCAGGGCAAATTTGTGAACCTCTTGGTATCTTGAAAAGCATTCTCTCCGTAGAGATTTGTCAAATGTACACGTAAGCTTCCGCGGCTCGAGTCGATGACTTCTTGGCTGTCCGGGTGACGCCGCGAAGTGAGCTGAGCGGCCGACGTTTCGCTTATCATGTCGCAGGTTCTTTAGGCCAGTGTTGCTGCGTTGCTTTTTTTTCAATTTTCCCCTCGCCAATAACCTTGGGGTGCCGGGAATTTATTCAGTCTTAGGGATACATAAGCTCCAGCTGTTACGCTTATGGAGCGAAGATGAGGGCTTTTATCTTAAACAAACTAACTTAAATGTAACTTAAAACTAAGACATGGCCACTTTTTGCAGTGAGTTTTAAAAAATAAAATTTATTAAATAAATTTTCAAATTAAAGTGACGTCACCGTGATGGGCGGGGGCCTTCCTCTGATGGCTAGCGGTCTGTGCCAACCCGGTCCTCGCGCCAGCCGTCCTCGCGGTCGGACGGCGTGTGACAGCCCCCTCACTGGCAAGAATTGGCTTTCCAGGCGTGGTTCAGGTTGGGGCTGGCGTCCGCGTCGATGTTGTGCGGCCGTCTATTAATTTCCAGAGCCTCTTTAATGCGTTTAGGCCAGTACCGGTTTTCCTAATATATTCTGATCTTCTGTTACATCTATTATATCACCTATCACAATCAGGAATACTGAACTGTTCAACACGCGCGTAAGATCTGAAGACGCGTCAATTATTGATGGCCCGCCTATTTCTGATGCCAAAATAAAGCACTACCGAATACGTTATATATTAGATGAAAGGTGATTTGTTTTGACTATGAAAAAAATCGAAAATGCATTATGAAACTTTATAAATAAACTCGAACTAATAATAACAATGGAAGCTGTTTATATAAATTACATTGAGGTTAATTGATCTAAATGAAATCTATTTTAGTGTTATGAACGAATCAAAAAATGTTTATACCGCCACGGGGTTTACTGAAACGTCGACATCTCGTGATTAGAAGAAACTCTCCACGACCAAAGTACTCTCTTTTAACCCGGCAGCACACGCCTCTCTCTGTGACGTCATTGCACGCACCTGGTCTTCCAGACCCTTCCGGTTGTATTTTCCCTTCATTCAATTTCCCCGTATAATTTCTATCATAGGAGTGTACTAGAAAATGATGGATATTATTTTCAGTAATATATTGAGAGAGATATTTTTGAACAATTGATTACTGTATTGAGTGGTTTGTATGCAAATTTAAAAAATTGAAAAAATGAAATGGGCTGAAATATTATTTTCATTTTATTTGGTGTATTTTACATATCTGACAACTTTCCTTCGTTGCATGATTGCATGATTTACAAACTGTTGGTGAATGCTCCAAAGAAATAAACGTTTTGCATATTTGGCACTAATATTTTGTTAAGTCGCATAAAGTACCGAACGAAAACCGTTGCACGTGTGCACGCAGGTGGTCTTTGAGACCCGTGCAACGTTTTGGAATGTCTCACCGCTAGAAAGGATAACCATACTCACTTTCTCAAAAGATGTATGACATATCTGTGGAAGGAAAAGGTTCCTGGAAGCAGTGGTCACGGGTTGCCAAACTGCAATCACAATATTATAGTAAAGGCTTCCCGGGTCTCTCAGACCACCTGCGTGCACTGCCGACTTAATCGGACTTTGGAGGTCGTTCCAGGTCATTTAGAAACGGCATTAGCTTTCAGAAGCTCTTGTTTAACATGGTCGTGTTTACCTTCTAAGGCATAATACAGAGCTGTTTTCCCAAGTGTGTTTCTTGTATTCACTTCAACATTCGCACTTAAAAGAAGCCGAACCACCTCCAAATGACCACGCCGTGAGGAGAGTATTAAGGCTGTATTCCCGTCAAAGTCCCAAATGTTAACATTAGCGTTCGCTTTCAAAAGCTCGCGCACTGTACTTGAGTAACCGGATCTTGCAGCGGAAATGAGAGCTGTTTTTCCATGTTTGTTTCTTGCATTCACATCCGCATTTGCAGCCAACAGGAGCCGAACAACGTCAAAACGGTCAAAACTTGAAGACAGTATTAAGGCTGTATCGCCTTCATTATCCGAAATGTTTACATTAGCGTTTATTTTCAAAAGGTCACGCACTACATTAGCGTTACCATACAATGAGGCAGAAATAAGCGCCGTTCTTCCATATTTATTTCTTTGATTCACCTCCGCATTCGCAGCCAAGAGAAGTCGAACCACATCCAAATGGCCAATACTGGAAGATTGTATTAACGCTGTATTCCCTTCAATGTCCGAAACGTTTACATTTGCGTTGGCTTTCAAAAGCTCACGCACTACTTTGACGTAACCGGACCTTGATGCAGAAATGAGAGCTGTCTCGCCAAGTTTGTTTGTTCCATTGACCTCCGTATTCGCAGCCAAGAGGAGCTGTACCACCTCGAGACGGCCAATACCTGAAGAATAAATTAAGGCTGTATTTCCTTTAATATCCGAAATGTTTACATTAGCGTTCGCTTTTAAAAGCTCACGCACTTCATTGGCGTTGCCGTACAATGAGGCAGAAATGAGAGCAGTCTCTCCTTGTTTGTTTCTTGCATTTACTCCCGCCTTTGCAGCCAAGAGTAGCCGAACAACCTGCAAATGGCCATATTTTGAAGATAATATTAAGGCGGTATCTCCGTCATCGTCCGAAATGTTTACATTAGCGTTCGCTTTCAAAAGTTCACGCACTGTATTAGTGTGACCGTTCCATGACGCATAAATGAGAGCCGTTCTTCCATATTTATTTCTACCATTCACCTCCACTTTCGCGGACAAGAGAATCCGAACAATCTCCAAATGATCAACACTTGAAGAGTGAATTAAGGCAGTATTCCCGTCATTGTCCGAAATGTTGACATTAGCATTTGCTTTCACAAGCTCACGTACTGTATTGAAGTAACCAGTCCTAGAGGCAGATATGAGAGCCGATTGTCCATGTTTATTCCTCCCATTCACCTCCGCATTCGCAGCCAAGAGTAGACGAACAACCTCCAAACGGCCAATACTTGAAGATTGAATTAAGGCTGTATTTCCTTCATTGTCCGAAAGGTTGACATTAGCGTCCGCTTTCAGAATTTCACGAACGATATCTGAGTGGCCTTTCTCTGAGCTGAGAATTAAAGGTGTTTTCCCGGCGCTGTCCTTTGCGTCTTTTCTCACACCCGCCGCCAGTAGCGCCACCAGCACCTCCCGCTTCCCCCCCTTCGCTGCGACTAGTAGTTCCCTCTCCCACCGCTCTCCGGCCAGAGGCGCCACGCCGCCCGACCGCAGCGCCCGCACGCACTCCACCTCCGCGGACTCCACAGCCGCCACCAAGGCCTTCTGGGCGTCGACTGTCCCCGCGCCCACGCCGGCTGCCAGGAGAGCTCTCACCATGTGACATCTGCCACCCTGCACCGCCTCCGACAAAGAACTCACCCCAGCCACCGAAAGGAAGACGCTTGGGACTGTCTTTGCCAATGCCTCGAGAATATCAGAAGTCTTACTGACATTCAGAATTCGCTTCACAATGCCTGTTTTCATTGCGTAGTCTGGCATCCCGCTCAATAATGGCTCAACGCACGTGGCATTGGCTCCAGACTGTGAGAGGAGATCGGCGGCGTCCAGCTCTTCCTGTTGAGGC
This sequence comes from Teleogryllus occipitalis, assembly GCA_011170035.1. Taxonomy (NCBI): domain Eukaryota; kingdom Metazoa; phylum Arthropoda; class Insecta; order Orthoptera; family Gryllidae; genus Teleogryllus; species Teleogryllus occipitalis. Next base: position 56,924 of record BLKR01015584.1, read on the forward strand.
TCCATGGCCATCAGGGCCAATGCTATATGGCATCGGCCGTCACGAACAGTCTGCTTTAAGAAGTCTCCCCCAGGGGGGCCTCGGAGGACGTCAGACACCGCTGTGTTTAAAATCTTCGCCACCTGCGCGCTTTGTGTGACGTTGAGCGCGCGGAGGATGAGGTGCGTGCGGTTGGCGAGCGGCGGCAGGAGCGCGTGAACGCACGCCACGTGGCCCGCGCGCGCCGCCAGCTGCAGCGCCGTGCGGCCGTCTGCGCCGGGGAGCGCGGGGTCGACGCCCGCCGCCAGCAGCGCCGCCAGCACCTCCACGCGGCCGTCGCGCGCAGCTTGACGCAGCGCCTCCTGCCCGGCAATGCCCACCACCTGAATAGATGCAAAAGCGAATGACGTCACAAATACACATGTCATCCACTTAAACAAAAGAAAAGGGCAAGTGGTGTCAGAAGTGAACACCTTTCAACCACCTGTTCAGAGCAGAAAGGCAAAAGGCCACCAACAAACTCCTGCCAACCACTTAAACAGAGCCACAGGTGAATGACGACGTCCCTAATGAAGAACTGCCAAACACCTGAAAATAGTCACAGGCAAATGACGTCACAAATGAAGAACTACCATACCACTGAACAGAGAAAAAGCCACATATAAAGTGCTGCCAACCCACCTATCAGAACAAAAACTATTTCATGAATGAAAATGTTTAAGACCTGTAAACAACCTGCCACGATCTTTTTCAAACTGAAGAATCCCTTATCGATCTGGCTCTAGTTGAAGCATTGAAATTTTGAACAACATTCTTTAAATTTTGGGGGTACTTTACATAAAGCCCTAGGAACATTTTCAAAGTTTTCTCAAAAACTGCTCAAAAGTTTTTTTAAAATTTCTTGCAAGTATAGAGTAAAATACACTTATAAACATGGCATAGATCCAATATTCACGGTTAACTAAGAATTTTCGAAAATTACCAAAATTTGAATTTTTCAGCGCCTTCCTACTACAAAATTGAAGACAGATTTTTCCTTCAAATGCAATTTATTGTCCATTACTTTCATAAATGTTATGTCCATTTTTTAAACAAATTAGTAGTTTTTGAGCAATAGTGCGCGCAATATTTGCAAATTTAAAAAATTACAAAAACAAGATTTTCTCAAAAACGACTCCAAATTTTTTGTACGGTTAGTGCCAATCAAAACCTATACGATAAAATAAATGCCACATTGCTTCACAGTATTATATTATAATAATGTCAAATAAAGTTTCTCAAAAACACAACAGTTTTCTGTAAAAATGAACTCGAAATCCCGCATTTTCAGTTAATCCGTCATTTTCTAAAAATGGTTCCAATTTTTTTCTTCAAACTTTTTCGAGGAATAGTTGTATTGACACCATTTTATATGTCGTAAAGTTCATTTTGGTGTATTCTTTTGTTTTGTAAAAAATATACACAAATGTACTTTTTTTAAATATCTTCCACGCCGTTAATAAGCATATTACAGTGAATTTGTATACAATATTGCTTTTGTGAGTACAAGTGCTTTAAATGACTTCAAATGAAATTTTTTGAAAACTCAATAGAATCTTGTGAAAAAGAGCTTCAAATTTCTCATTTACAGTAATGCTTAACGCCACTTTCTTAAAAACGGCTCCAAATTTTTCAATGTAAATTGCTATTTAGGTTGATGTTTTAACATTTTTTAATACTTTGAAATTTATTTTTGGGTTCTACTAGTTAAAACTTGAAAAGTTGAGAAAATTACAAAAAAATGTAGTTAGGGCAGCGATAGATGGCAGCAGGCAAGAAGGAGGGGCAAGACTCTACACTACCAATCCACAAAAAGGAAATTAGTAAACTTTACTACGAGAAAGCTTGTGCCATTTTGTAGCACCTCTAGTTTTATATTAATAAATTCAAGCTTTAAAAACGTAGCCGATAGTGAAACATACGATTACATAAATAAACTAGAGGTCTACAGAATGGCACACACTTTCTGGTACCAAATTTTTCTAATTTCCTTGGTGTGGCCTGGCGTTAAGGTCTTGCTCCATTCTCTGGTCAGCTGGCATCTATTGTCGCTTAAAGTACATTTTTTTGACAATTTCTCAACTTTTTCTTTCCTAATTGTACAACCGAATTATTACTTCAAGAATATTAAAGAAGAGTAAAAACTCGCCCTAAATAGAAGTTTTCATAGAGAAATTCCTACCCGTTTTTGAGAAAATGGCGATTAAGCGTTACTGTAAATGCGAAATTTGAAGCTCTTTTTCTCGAAAATCTTTTGAGTTTTAGAAAAAGGTAATTTGAAGTCTTTTCATGCACTACTACTCACAAATGTAATAATCCATACAAATTGATGGAAAGGCCAATATTAACGGCGTGAGAGGTATTTCAAAAAAGGACATTTGTGTAATTAAAAAAACAAACAAGAAAAGAATACCCCAAAATGAACTTTACGTCATGTTAAACAGTGCAATTAGCACTATTCATTAAAAAAATTGAAGAAAAGTGTGGAGCCATTATTGAAAAAATTAAGTTTATGTGTTTGTGAAAATGCGGATTTTAGAGCCCATTTTTACAGAACGCAGTGGAGTTTTCGAGAAACCTTATTTGACATTATTTAATGCGAATGTACTCATAAATACAATAACGTAAAGATATCACCTGTAATTTAATTTTCCCGATGAGAGAGTCTGTTCAAAAAAAAAAAAAATACTTTTGTAAAAACGAATGAATAGAGCAATATGGCGTTTATGTCATCGGATAGGGGCGCATTTGGTACTAACTCTTCTAAAAATTTAAAGAAAAAAATTAGGAGTCGTTTTTAAGAAAATATTTTAATTAATTAATTAATTAATTAATTAGCAATTTTTTAAAAATTGCTAATATTTCACGCTCTATTGCTAGAAAACTACCAAGATTTTCGAAAATATGTAAATGAATTATAATATAATATGTAAATGAAAATATGTAAATGAAAATATAAAACTATTTATGGACAACAAATTTCGTTTGAAGGAAAAATCTCTATCTTCAATTTTAGAGTTGTAGGAAGACGTCCCAAAAAATTCAAACTTTCGCAATTTTCGAAACTGCACAGTTAACCGTGAAAATCGGACCTATGCCACCTTTATAAGCCTCCTTTATATTTACTCTATTTCTACAAGAAATTTAGAGAAAAAAAATGGAGCCTTTTTTGAGAAAATTTTGGAAATGTTTGGGAGGCTTTATGTAAAGTACCCCCAAATACTAAAGAATGTTTTTCAAAGTCTCAAAGCTTTAACTAGAGTCAGATCAACCGGGCTTTCTTCAATTAGGAAAATATTGTACTCATGGTTTAGGTACTAGCAGTGTTCGCAGACAAACAGACGGACGGACGGACGGACGTTTTGAAAAAAAAAAAAACAACAATTTTTCGGTATTAGGGGACCCTAAAACGTGTATTTCCGTTAAAATCTTGAAATCGATTTTCCGCAGCATTACATATTTAGCATTACATAATTACAGCATTATCTCTGTACTACGTATATTCGTATATACGTGTGTATACGAAAAAGTAAAAATGTAAATAAAATATTGAATACTTTTACTTGAATGTACACGAACAATACAATTATTTAACAAAGTTCAATAATTTACGAATAACTGAAATATGAGAACACGAACTTATGAGCACTAAAATCACAATTTGGGAAGCACACATATACGATACAATTAATGTGAATTCGACCACTGACGACCCATCAATGAAACTTCTTTTGAATTGTCAAAGCATCTCTTTCTGACCTCCTTCGAGGGGGCTAATCATACTGTAATCTAATTTTCAGGTGTTAATATATAATAATGATCCCTATTCTCTATATGTAGCTGAATATTAGTCATAAACAATTGGAGCATAAAATAAAATATGGTGAATCCCTACAAATCAGTACAGACGATATTCTATACTATAATATTGTCTGTTCTAAATCACATCACACGACATTATATACTGCAATTAATGTGCACTTTTACTTCCACCGCGACAGTTTTTCGATCGCTAGCGTAAAGTGCGCTTTCGACCGCGTCGTGAGCGGAAGATCTGCAGCCCTCACCTCTTCGGGAGCCGCCTGCGCGATCGCCCACACTTGGGGGCCGCCGGCCGCCGCCGCCAGCGCGCGCGCCACCTCCCTTGCGTCGCACAGCGCGCCGCGCCGCAGCATGGCTTCCAGCGCCGCCAGCGCCCCCTCTTGCCCCGCCCCCGCGGCCAGCAGCAGCGCCGAGACGCCGTCGCGGCCGCGCGCCGCGGGCGCCGCCCCGCCGCCGGCCAGTTTCTTGGCGCGCGCCCACCCGCCCGCCCGCGCCGCCGCCAGCAGCGCCGAGTCGCCCGCCGCGTCCGCCCACTCCACCGACGGCTCCCGCCGCAGCAGCCACTGAAGGGCCATGTCAAGCCAGTACAACCACCATAGCACAATCACATCAAACCAAGTGGAATATTTAGTACTCATTTATTACTAATTTATTACCCAAAAATTAAATTTATTACTCCTCCCGTTTCTGAAATAAAGGTGGTTGTGCTAGCGTGACAGTCACGCTAGCACAACCCAAATTAAAAAAAGAGCTAAATCGATCAAAACTAATACGAATGTTTAGAGCATATTTATTACTAATTTATTACTCTAAAATGAAATTTATTACTCATGCGGTTTACGAAAAAAAATTAAAAAATTGTCAAACACAATTAGTTATGCAACCCGCACGACATTGGCGTATATTATTGAAGAGTCCCAACGACATAAAAACACTTAGTCCAATTACAAAAATACAATTACAATCAATAGTACACATTCAGTTCTAATTTTTAACACAAAAAAAAATTTAAATGTGAAAACGACTTAAAGAAATATTGTAAAGACTGAATCGTAATGGTCAAAACATGCAAGAGATACAAATTCAAAAGTAGAGAGAACCAACGAGCACAATCGCATTAACCCAAACACACAATTAACAGACGTTTCACACTGCTATTTAAAACTAATTATAAATTTATTACTCCTGTTGTTTACGAAATAAATAATTATAAAAACGACATACTTACACAAAAACGCACGGTATTCGTGAAGTAATTTTAGAGTAAAGTGAGCCACAAGCAAATGAAACCTAT